>PVJN01003256.1:0-103987 GCA_004026805.1 Lasiurus borealis
TCATTCTGATCATTTTGCCATAACAGTTGCTTAGGCTTTTATTATATAGTTTCTTTTATGACTTTTTTTGTTGGATCATTCTTTTGGAGCAATCTAAAGAAGCCAGAAAAAAATAAATAAAGCTTCCCTCAGGCAACTGACTTAATGGATAGCTAAATGTCCAGTTTTAAAAGCTGTTACTTATAAAAGGCCAATAAAATGTTAATATGGCCCACAAAGCAGTAACAAGTTTTCCAAGGTGGGAAAAGCAATAAATTACAAAATACCATACTAATGGAACATATGGTTTTTAATAAGAGCAGCTGTTATTTCATGAAGGTGTACAATATTTCAAGTCTTGGTTTTCTGTTTTGGAAGTGTTAATTAGCTTATTTGTTTCATTTAATTTATTTGTGTTCTCTGTGTGTTTGTGTTTCTTAATCATATGCTGTGGTTTATAGTCACTGCTTTTACATGATAGAAATGCCACAATGTGCCTTTGGACTTCTTATACTTTAAAAATAAAAACTAAACACTAAAATATGAAGCCATGAGGGATACGACCACAGCCGTACATTGTTGACTAGATTTTTTAGCCAGGTGTGTTTATAATGGTTTGCACGTGGGCAGTTATCTGATTACTTACTGGAGGATAATTTGCTAAACTGAGCTTGAATTTCAGCTACACTAGGTGCCAATTAGCAACAAGAAACATATAAACATGTCCAAAAAATGTAGACCTTCCTTTGGGAAATATTAAGCCAGGAGCATATAATCAATTCAAAATCCATTTAGTTGTATACTGAGACTTGCCATATATTGGGAAATAAACACCAGAAAGCAGATACCTTCAGTGTATTTTAGGAAAACTCTGTAACTCTTCTGGTAATAAAGTAAATCCTTAGATACTGTGAATATTTGAGACTTCACGGATTGTACCTTATTGCATTTTGGGATTAAATTAACATGAATGAGAAATGCTTTCTGGCCTCAACTCTTTTACTTGGAAATTTTAAAAATTATATGAGTAGATTTTCTTAACCAGCAAGACAATGAATTACATCAGTCTATCTTTAAAATGATTTAGACCTAGCAAGCCTCAGGAACATAATTCTCAGTATCAATCATTGTACATGATAAGTAGGTAGAAAATGAAGGTGATTGGACCATCTGTATTACTGCACTTAGAAAAGCAGGTAGTCAGTTACCACAGGACTCTCTTATAGACCAGTCCTCTGCAAATTGCTGGAAGGGGTATTAAAACATAATTCTTTGTTGTAGGAGTTTGTCTTACATATTTGAGGATGTTTAGCAGCACTTCTGGCTTTTTCTGCGAAGGGGTAGAAATAACAGACATGGTTCCCATGAGTATCACAGGAAATTCAGAAAAGGTTAAGGGAGATTTTGTAGAGGACAGAGGCCAATAGTGTCTTGGAGGATATTTAGTGGTGGCACATCAGGTCAAAGAGCTTTATGACTAAGTGTTGTTGTTGTTGTTGTTGTTGTGTGTGTGTGTGTGTGTGTGTGTGTGTGTGTGTGTGTGTTTTAACCAGAAGATCATTGGTAACCTTGATAAGAAAAATTCAGTGATCTACATTATAATCACTGGATGAATCCTGGAAGATATAGATAGGAAATATCTGGCCTGGGTGCTGTAAAAGGCCCGAGAAATCCTTTGGTCTGGCCTTGCCAAGACATTAGGAGTAGTTAATTAAATGTTTGACTAAATATAACAGGCTAATTTTTAAGTTGATAATTTTGTATGGTCCTCGAATGATGTTATAAATATTCAAATGGTGCTTGGCAGAGAAAAGGCTCCCCATCCCTGCTGTAGATAGAAGTTAAATTTAAAGGCTTTGTTTACTTCTCCCCAATATGGTTAGCATGTGACCTACATGGAAAGTAATTCAGTGAATTCACTGAATTATTTTCCTCTACTTTCCCCTTATTCTCCTTTCTTCTCTTCCTCCTCTTTTGCACTCTTCTTTTATCCCTTGCTTGTCTTCTGCATCTTCTTTCTTTTCCTTCACTTACTCTTAGATTAGACAAGTGGGGGCACAGTCATGACCAATGTATTAGATTCTTGTGGCTGCTGAAACAAATGATCACAAACTGGTGGTTTAAACAATACAAATGTATTCTCTCACAGTTCTGGAGGCCAAAAGTCCAAAATAATTTTTTTATAGATATATTTTATTGATTTTTCACAGAGAGGAAGGGAGAGGGACAGAGAGCCAGAAACATCAATGAGAGAGAGACATCGATCAGATGCCTCCTGCACGCCTCCTACTGAGGATGTGCCTACAACCAAGGTGCATGCCCTTGACGGGAATCGAACTCGGGACCTTTCAGTCCGCAGGCTGACATTCTATCCACTGAGCCAAACCGGTTTCAGCCAAAATAATTTTTATTGGACAAAAATCAAGGGCTGTGCTTACTTTGGAGGTTTTAGGATAAAATCCATTCCTTGACCTTCCAAGTTCTGATAGCTGCCAGCATTCCTTAGCTTGTGGCTGCATCCCTTTTCTCCAATCTCTGCCAGCAAGGTCACATGTTCTTTTTTGTGTGTCAGATTTTCTTCTGTCTCCCTCTTTTAAGAAAACTCATGAATACATTTAAGGCCATTCAGATAATCCAAGATAACTTTTCAATCTCAAGATCCTTAATTTAATCAAATCTGCAAAGATTCTTTTTCCAAATAAAGTAACATTTACAATTTACAGGGATTAGGACTAGATATATCTGGGCACCATTATTCAGCTCACTGCTGTCTGAAAAACACAGAGTATTTTCTTGACACATAGCAGGCAACACGGAGTCCATCCTAAACACCAATGAGCCTCTATGGTGGATCTTCCTGGCAAGCATGAAAATTTCATGCATCTTAAGTTTATTGGACCAATGTTCTGAGTTTGAGCCATACTTCTCTATCAAGGGTTGCAGAAGGAAAGGGGGCCTCATTCTAACTTCCCAGTTCCCTGGGTACCAACCATCTAGTCCCAAATAATGAAGGTCAAGACCAAGAGTGTGTTCCTCATGGAGAGCTCCCTATTTTCCTCCTCAGACTTTGAAGCTTATTTTTTTAAGTTAGAAAAGCTGTTCCCTGGGCTTGTAAGTTCTAGTTTAAATTGCAAACACACCCTCTTCTATTCAAGATAGAGGAGAGGTAGAGGAGCTCAGAGAGAGGAATGATAAGAAATCCTCCTGGCTAGAGATCTTGCTACATTCACCCAAGACATTGACACTTCTAGGAAAGAGATGCTTTGAGCCCTTACCATGTAGCTTTCTCTAAACAATCCTATCACCCACAAAGTATCCAGGCAAGGATCAGAAGAGTGAAAATACAGAGGAACATGAAAATTTATGCCACTTTTTTTTTCCCTACCCGGTAATGATTATAGGCAGACAACTTTGTCTTGCTAGGTTCTTTGGGGAAAGGAATCCAGATAAATTTGCAAGCATAATTTTTATGGGACTTGCATTCTCTGAAGCCCTTTTGCATCCTTGCATCACCTACTCTCAGAATTCTTATCCGTTGAATTTTAGAAGAGTGATTCTAATGATAAATAAATATTACTTTTAAATGAGAATTTTAAAATTATTCTAAGACTTACTCAGTTATTATGACCCCCATACATCCAATAACCACTTTGACTTTTCCACATTATCTTACTTGACATTAAATAGGATATTTGGTTTTCCAGCAATATTGTGTTAGTGGCCTCTTATACTCTTTGGGGAAATTATCTTAGAATCTCTGTTGACCAGGAGTGACTTTTCTCAGCTCAGTATTTCTTAATCTTGGCACTATTGATGTTTTGAGTAGATAATTCTGTGTTTCGGATTGTCTTGTATATATTAGAATGTTTAGCAGCATTTCTGTTATCCTTCCTCTAGATGCCATCCCTTTGCCAAATTTTAATAACCAAAAATGCCTCCAGACTTTGCAAAATGTCCCCTGAGAGGACAAGATCATTCCTGGTTGAGAATTACTGTCTGGCTCTATTATTTGCTTAGTTAATAATAGTAGCTAGCATTTCCAGAACACTTACTAAGTGTCAGTCACTAAGTGGGCAAAAACTAAGCAATTCACTTGTATTCAAATTTGAATTTTACAGAATCTCACAAGGTAAGTGCCATTATTATTTCTATTTTACAGGTAAGAAAATGGAGGCACAGAAGTGTTGAACCAATGTGCTAGGATTATACAACTTTTAAATAATAGAGCCAGGATTTGAACCAGCAGTTAGGATTTAGAATTCATGCTTTTAGCCATGATGGTGTAGCTGGCATCCAGTGCCCATTTAAGAATATGTTGTTAGACTTGAAAAGTGTCTTTATTTGCATCTATTTAAAGGTTGAAAATAAACTACAACAATGGGTGAAAGGATTAGGAGGAGCCATTGATTGAAATCATATCACGAGTGGGGTACTCATCTTGAAGCTTACATATAAGTCATTTCCTTTAATCCTCACAGTAGCCTCTTAAGGAGATGTTGCTACATTCAATTTTTGGATGGGAGTACTTGGCTCCAAAATTTTATCTAATGTAAGAGCCAGTATAATAACTGACAGGGACAGAATTTGACCCACTGCTTTATAACTTCTAATTCCATAGTCTCTTTATCTTACTCCTATACCTTCTTTGGATTTTAAAATGATGGAAAGAAGGGCAATTTTAGATTTTTCATAAACTAATATATCTTCTGGTGCAACCTCCTTTCCTCTATAAATTCCAAGTTACTTGGAACTGATACTTAGAGGTTTGGAGCTCTCATGCAGCCTTCCCTGGAGTCTTCTGACAGAATTTAGTAAAATGTCACGCACAGGTGGTTCCACAGACCTGTTTTGGATCCTGGCTCTGTCACTTTGCTGATCCTGGGAAAATCACATAACCACTGGGAGCTTCAGCTTCCTTATGTATAAGCACGGGGCTAATAAAAATGCACACTCTGTAGAGTAAAGATTAAAAATCATGTATGAAAATTCTGTTATTTGTTGGTACAAGTTTGCTCATTAGTTGGTACAAAAGCTATGTATTTTTTTTCATTTTTCTTTTTGCTTGTTTTCTTTGAAATTGCTGACAACATTCCCACTCCAATTCTTTATATCCCCATCAAAGATATCTGGAAACCTGCCACTTATAAACTCATTCAAATTCATTATTGATTATAATGAAGATATTTTGGGAGTAGACAGAACATTTGAAGACTTTGTTAGCTAAACACACTTCTGCAGACACATGCAGGCATTTGGAGAGAGGAGGTGAAGACAAAGAAACACAAATTTCAGAAGATTATTTTAGACAGACCATGTGAAAAATATTACTGTGAAAGACAACATCCCTGATTTGCATTTACAGGGAGCAATAATGAATATATATATATTTTTTCTTTTTCTTTTTTTATTGTCTACAATTTTACATATGTCTCCTTTTTTTCCACTTGACCCCCCCATCTCCCATCCCCAGCCATTCCCACCTCTGGCAAGCCTCCACTGCCGCAGTGTTTGCATCCATTGGTTATGCTAATATGCATGCATACAAGTCCTTTGGTTGCTCTCTAACCTCTGCCCCTACCATTTGTCTCTGGACCTATTTTTATTCATCAAATTATGTTGATCATTATATCCCACATATGAGGGAGATCGTGTGATATTTATCTTTCTCCAACTGGCTTTATCTTTCACTTAGCATAGTGCTCTCCAGTTCCATCCATACTGTTGCACATGGTAAAGGTTTCTTCTTTTTTATAGCAGTGTAGTATTCCATTGTGTAGATGTACTACAGTTTTCTAATCCTCTTATCTGCTGGACAGTTAGGCTGTTTCCAAATCTTAGCTATTGTAAATTGTGCTGCTATGAACATAAGGGGGCATATACCTTTCTGAATGTGTTTCTGATTTCTTGGTATATATTCCTAGAAGTGGGATTAATGGGTCAAATGGGAGTTCCATTTTTAACTTTTTGAGGAAACTCCCTACTGTTCTCCACACAGTGGCTACACCAGTCTGCATTCCCACTAGCAGTGCACAAGAGTTCCATTTTCCCAGATCCTCCCTAGAATTTATTATTTGTTGATGATAGTCATTCTTTCAAGTGTGAGATGATATCTCATTGTTGTTTTGATTTGCATCTCTTGGATGATTATGACTTTGAGCATGTTTTCATATGTTTCTGGGCCTTTTGTATGTCCTCTTTCAAAAAGTGTCTAGTTAGATCCTTTGCCCATTTTTTTTATTGGATCAGTTATCTTCCTTTTGTTAAGTTGTATGAGTTCTCTGTACTCTTTGGAGATTAAACCCTTATCAGAAAAATCATTGGAAAATATGTTTCCCTATGCAGCGGGCTTTCTTGTTGTTTTGTTGATGATTTCTTTTGCTCTGCAGAAGTTTTTTATTTTGATGTAGTCCCACTTGTTTATTTTCTTCTTAGTCTCCATTGCCCTAGAAGCTGTGTCGGTAAAGATATTGCTACGACATATGTCTGCAATTTTGCTGCCTATGGAGTCTTGTAGGATTTTTATGATTTCCCATCTTACATTCAAGTCCTTTAATCATTTTAAGTTTGTTTTTGTGTATGGTGTACTTTGGTGATCTAGTTTAATTTTTTTTGCATGTATCTGTCTAAATTTCCCAGCACTATTTATTGAAGAGACTCTTTTGACTTCATTGTATGCTCTTGCCTCCTTTGTCAAATATTAATTGAACATAATGTCTTGGGTCAATTTCTGGATTCTCTGTTCTGTTCCAATGGTCCATATGTCTGTTCTTGTGCCAGTACCAGGCAATTTTGAGAACCGTAGTTTGGTAATATAGCTTGATATCTGGTAATGTGATCCGTCCAACTTTGTTCTTCTTTCTCAGGATTGCTATGGCTATTCAGGGTCTTTTTATTTTTTATTCCAGATGGATTTTTGGAGAGTTTGTTCTAGATCTTTGAAATATGCCATTGGTATTTTAATGGAGATTACATTGAATCTGTAGATTGCTTTGGGTAGTATGGACATTTTAATGATGTTGATTCTACCAACCCATGAACATGGTATGTTCTTCAATTTGCCTTCCTCTATCTCTTTTCTCAATGTCCTGTAGTTTTCCAAGTACTGTATAGGTCTTTTATATCCTTAGTTAAGTTTATTCCTAGATATCTGAATTTTTTTGGTGCAATGGTAAATTGTGGGTTTTTTGTTTGTTTGTTTCTCTTTCTGTGAGTTCATTATCTATACTAATAAAAGGGTAATATGCTAATTAGACCAGATGAAGCTGTGGCTGTGAGAGCTGAGGCAAGCTGCCAAAGCTGGGAGGGCCCATCGCAGAGCTCCAGCCAGGGACCTTCCTCTGGACAGCCTTGATCACAAAGCCCTTGCAGGGTGGGCAGGGTAGACAGGGCCTCCATGTGGGTGACAATGGGACCCACCCAGAGGCCCGCCCCTCTCTACTGTCCATTGATCTCAGAGCCCTAGAAGGGGATTAATGGCAGAGTCCAGGCTATAAACGGCCTCCCTGTGGGCCATGAGCCCAACCCAGGTGGGAAGGACCTCCCTGTGGGCCAATATGAATGGCAGAGCCTAGGCTAGGTGGGAAGAGCCTCCCTCTGCTCTGCCATTGATCGCAGAGCCCAGAAGGGTGGGAAGGGCCTCTCTGTGAGTGGGTTGAATGGCAAGGCCTACGACGGATGGATTGGGTTGCATTCTGTCCCGCCATTCATCCCACTCACAGGGAGGCCCTGCCCATCAGGCCTGAGCTCTGAGATCAATGGCAGAGCAGAGGGAGGCTCTTTTTTGCAGAGATGTCATTTTTCATTTCTTCTTGATTCTTCTCCATTTCCTCTTGGTTCTTCCATATATTGTTGAATTTGTCTTCCATCCTTTTCATTGACCTTATAACCATTGATCTGAATTCCTTCTTTGATACATCGCTTGCCTCGATTTTATTTATTTCCTTTTCTGGTGACTCCTTGGTATCTTTCATATGGGAGCTGTTTCTTTGTCTCCCCATGATCGCTCCTCTCTGGGTGTCTGGTTATGTAGCTCTCTCTCTCCTGTGTTGACTTTCTCTAGGTGATATCTGACCTTTCTATCCACGGATTGCCTCACCAGATGTGTTTAATTTGTTATTTCCGGGGGAATGTTATTCGATTCAGCTTTTCCTTTGGCTCTCTGAAAAGGTGCTAGGTTCATGCCACTTTGTTTTCCCCTGGACAGACTTTTTAGGTGCCTGTGGTTTGGGAAGCTGGAGTCCCAGTATTCCTGGGTTCACAGCTGAGGCAGTTGGTCCCTGGAATTATGGTAGTAGGGTCCCAGGAGGTATATGAGGTCTCCCCTGTTGAAGATAAGGCTGGACTTCAGGTCACAGCCACTTTCCCCTTCAAGATGGCACAGTCTCTATGGCAGAGCCAGTTGCTCTGGGAGAGATTTCAGCAGAATTAGATGCTGCCCGGCTAAGGAAGCCTGGTCATCAAGTCCCAAAAAGTTCCTAGGAATATAGCTTTCCCTCACTCACAAATACAGATACTCCCCTACACGTCCATATACTCTCCTTTAGTTCTCTCACTCACACACTGTCTTGCAGCCTGCCAACCTATTGGCAGCCATCTTGGATCTCCAATAATAAATATTAAGAGCTTAATCAGTTTTTCCTTTTGTGGATTGGGAAACAATTTTTTATTGAGGAATAATTGACATTATAACATTATTATTGTTTTCAGGCGTACAATATAATGATTCAATATTTGTACATATTGTGAAATGATCACCATAATAAGTCACTATAATAGTTTAACATTTGTTCCCATATGCAGTTACAAACTTTTTCCTTGTAACGAGGTTTTTTTAAGATCGGTTCTCTTAGCAATTTTCAAATACACAATGTAGTATTATTAACTGTAGTCACCACGCTGTATGTTACATCCCCGTGACTTATTTATTTTATAACTGAAGGTTTGCATCTTTTGAACCTCTGACATTTTTTTTTCTTTTATCCAAATCTGAATTGTAATTTAAATAGGTGGGACTTAATATAAAAACTATAATTGTATGAGCATGCACTTGCACAAACACACATATGTATAATTAAAGTATAGGATAGGAAGAAAATACAAGAAATATTGAGAAGCATAATTCTCTAGGACAATATAATAAACTTCACAACTCAAATATGTGGGAAGATATTAATAAAGTTCTAGGTACTTCTAAATTGAGAAAAAAGCCAAGACCGGTTTGGCTCAGTGGATAGAGTGTCGGCCTGTGGACTGAAAGGTCCCAGGTTCGATTCCATTCAGGGGCATGTACCTTGCTTGCGGGCACATCTCCAGTGTGGGCGTGCAGGAGGCAGCTGATCGATGTTTCTCTCTCATTGATGTTTCTGACTTTCTATCTTTCTCCCTTCCTCTCTGTAGAAAATCAATAAAATATATTAAATAAATAAATAAGTAAATAAATTGAGAAAAAAAAAGGCTACAATTCATAGGAATATGTAGCCTGTGTTCTCAGCTCAATGGATTGGGACCTTGCAAGGTGACCAGTTACTCAAGGGAGATGCCATTTAAAAAAAAGCCAGTGGAGAAGGTGTTCGTATCTAGTTGCCTTGCTGAGAATGTAGGTCACAGTTTAAACAAATTCCAAAGGTAATGTGATAATATGCCATGTCTACTCAAGGGCAACCAGTGGAAATATTCTGCATCAAAAATAACTGAGAATTCTGAGAGGACATTCAGTACGTCTTCACCCAGAGAAATCGGGAAGGAGGGTTTTGTTAGTCTGTTTCAAGTTTTGAAGATGTTATGTTTAGTATTTTATAAGTCATTTATTGAAAATTGAAATTTCATTATTAATTAGATTTCACAGAAATAAAGACTTCAGCAAACACCGATATTCATCTATTTGGTAAAAAAAAAGTTAAATGTAATTAAGCATGATGTTTAAATATATGTTTTTGCAGTCTTCGTAAGGCTATGCAATGCAATTGCATTTAGAAGACAATCATGCTGTCACATTCTGGTTATCAGAAATGGTCATGGTGAAATTCAGCAGTGGTGTATTAGCTATCTGCCATCTCAGCAAAAAACATTATAATAGCAAAGTCTACACCGAGCTGAATGATTCCTTAGCTTCTCTTTTGTTTTCCCTCAATAATCACTACAATAAAATGTGATCCCCCAAAAGGAACTTGGAAACAATGCCCTTGTCCTATTATGAAAGTTTGAGCTGATCACTAATTTGTGCCTGTCAAGAAATGAAGATGTAATGACAAATAAAATTCTTCTAGTTGTTCCTCCTTGGAAGTCACATGTGTTCATTCTATGATGATGTTTGCAAAACTAGGGATAAAGAAATTTTTCTTTTCCCAAATAAACAACCCATAGCTTCAACTGTGTCCAAAGAAACTTTATAAAGAAAACTTTATAAAAAAGAAAACAGGAAAAAAAATGAGATTAAGAATGAAAAAAACTATTGTTAATCTGGGTAGGAAAATGATAGAAAGGCAATAATGGGCTCATTATTTTTTGGAGGCACTTGATTTAGAAGGTAAGGTAGGAGGTCAAATATGGAAGTTGAGTTTGCCTTCTGGCAGTGACAGGCCAGTCATGGAGACCATTCTTAGAAAATAGAACCACATTGTGGCTTCTAACTTGCAGGTGAAGAGAATAGATAACCTTCCTTAACCTTTTGGAAAAGCCAAGACAAGCCAATCAGGTGAGAGACACGTCTCCAAGAAAAGTTACAAGGAGCCACCTCCCACTGCCTGTCACTTTAGGTCACTGGAATACACATACATGCCCGGGACGTGCATAAATGCTTTGGGGAAGTTGGAGACATTACTCTGAGGGTTGCTGAGTGGAAAACATTTCAAAGGCAAGGTCAATGAGACAACCAAAAGCCAATCAGAGTGAAGAGGATGTTTGAACAGAGAGAGAGAAGGGTTAGCATATAAAGACTAGGGGTCTGGGGCTTCTCTCTGTCTCTGTTTGCTCTCTCCTGTCTCTGTTCTAGCCATCTTCTGGGGGCAGGTATTTACCACTCCAAGAGGACAAGAGGGCTCAGGTGAGTGTAGGGTGAACTAGACCAACTTTGTTTGTATACATTTTACAGTTGCTCTGTGAGACTGGCTAAATTCGAGGCAAAGGGACAGCGTTCCCAATGTATTCTGACTTGTGTACTCTGCACCTGCTTAAGGAGTTTGCCATTGACATGTGAGCTCACAAATGCACATTCAAGAAATGAGTGGAATATGTGACTGTCATTGCTTCCTCTCATCCTCTCTGCTTGGGAGAGGCTGGGATGACACTCAGGCCTCTATTTGTAAAATGGGACGGTGCTCTCTGCAGCCTACTTGGCAAGTAGACTGTGACCCTAAATAAGTCTCTGCTTTTGGAAGATCTCTTTTGGACGGGAGGAATCAAACTTTGAATGCATTGCTGCAGAATTTTTCTCTAGGAACTGTTTTTTATTTTTTATGAACACCAGAAAATAGAAATATTAGTCTAGAGAAGAAATTCCAGCTTCTGTCTCAGTTGTGAGCATTTTTTTTAAATACCCGACGATGCCCCTAGAGCAATGCTTTGGTTAAGTGATGAGGCCAACTACAGCAGCAGAACAACGTACAGCAATGGTACCCAATGGTTAGTTTGAATTCTTTGTTTCCATGTCATCTGTGTAGAGGTTTCTAACCTATTTTACATGTTATAATTTTTTTTTAAAGGTGGGTGTGGAGGGAGAATCTCAAATGCCATTCTTTGCTGGTGTCAATGTTAATGTAGTGATTGCTCTGCAAATTTCATGTTTGAGATAGATGACCCTCAACATGAATCTGTGCAATAAAAATACAATCTAATCTAATTATTGTTCATGTTGAGGACTGAGACCATTTAATGTAATGCTTTGCGTTGGGTTGTTGTAAAATAAAGATCAAAGTGCTATAATGGATGGTCTCAAAATACAATGGTATTGTCTGAGCTGATGATCGAAGGTGTTTATATTACCCTTCACTTCATGATAAAATGAACACCTAATTTATTTACAAGGAGATGGAACCTAGCTCACTTAAAATTATTTTAGTAGAGAAAATTATTGGGGCCTCAGTAACTATTAGGTAATATGGGACTAGGTAAAGGAAAGATTTGTTATTCTCATAATTGTTGTCTTGTTCCTTCATCTTACGATTAAAGGTGATTACTAAGAAAAAAAATGCAAAAGAATGATAACAATAACAGTCCTGATTTTAAGGTGCAAGCCTATGTGTACCTTATATTCCATTGTGGGAACTTGACACTGCCCAGATGTTACTTCCTAAAAACTCTGGCAGAGCTGAGACCTGTTAACTTCACACCCAGGGCCGGGAAGACTGGGGATGGAGCAGGGGTGAAACCCTATAGTTGTATGTACGTCATCGTCAAGATTCTAACTCTGATTTAGAGCGGGCTAGTTCACACATGTTCAATAAATTATTAGTAACCCATTATTTTTACTACAAACAGCTTCTTGTCTGTTTTGCATTCAGCCATCAATGAAGAGCAGAAGGGCTCCACCAAAAATATTTCTTCTATGTCAACTACATGGACTTTTATTGCTTTCAAAACTTCTCATTGCAACCTCCCATTGTGTGTTAATCTATGACTGCCGTGACTCATTTTAGAAGCAGCAAGGACATAAACTGCAAATGGTTTAAGTTTTTAATTTAGCAGATTGTGTGTATGTGTGTTCATATGTATATGTGAACACATGCACGAATAGGTGGCTTTATATTATGAATTAGAGGCCCGGTGCATGAGAATCATGCACTTGGGGAGTCGGGGGGTGAGTCCTTCAGCCCTACCTGTTCTCTCTCGTAATCTGGGAGATTCTAGGGATGCATGACTGCTGGCTTAGGCTCGCTGCCCATGGACATCCTTCTGCTGCTACAGAGGTGGGAGAGGCTCCCGTCATGGCTGCTGTGCTCATCAACTGTCAGCCTAGCTTCTGGCTGAGCGGTGCTTCCCCTGTGGGAGCACACTGACCACCAGGGGGCAGCTCCTGTGTTGACCATCTACCCCCTGGTGGTCAGTGTGCGTCATAGTGACTGGTCATTCTGCTGTTTGGTCGATTTGCATATTAGCCTTTTATTAAAGAAGATAATATTAATTCTTTCTGCATAACACACACACCCACATGCGCACGCGCGCGCACCACACGCTGTTGTATATTTGTATAAAGTTTTCTATTTTCTAAAATATTTCTCATAGATGGTCTTACCCTGAGCTTTATAATCGCCCTGTAGGAAGGTTAAATGGCCTGCCCAGATTCACACTTAGTAAGTGGGAAAGCCAGCACTGGCAACGAAGTTTCCTGATTCCTAGCCAAGAGTTCTTTCCACTACAACAGCTGTCACTGGTCACTGGGAAGGCGAGGGGAAGAAGCTGATTTAGCTTCTCTAAGTCAAGAATTATTGATAGTGACGGAAAGATCAGCAGTGCTGTTATTTTCCAAGTCAGTTGATCAAAGACAGTCATGTGCGATGGAGTTAAGTTGTATAAGTGGCCATGGATGATAACTTTGATATGTTCTGTCTGTATTGGGCTATTCTTCCCCATCACCTTGTTCTCTAATTCATAATTCAGTTTGACACCTGTCTTTTCAATTGCCTTTTTTTTTGGACAACTAAACTATCTAATAGATATTCATTATACTAATAATAAAAATACTGATGCCAGATATCTTATTATTGAAACTATGCAAAACTGGAACCTTAAATCATATTTTACCCCAATTGCTGAAAGAGTGGCAATGTAATAAACTCTATTTCCAATACTTCATTTTAGTAAAAAAAAATTAATGGAATTTGGTATACAAATGTATACTGTTATTTCAATGTTAAAATATGATGAACCATTTCTTTTAGACATCCTCTTTTGAGATCCCCATTTATCTAATTTATTGTTAAGTCTAAAAGAGATAAGGCAAATTAAAAGATCTAGTTTATTCAACCAGCATTCACTGGCAGTGTTAGTAAAAGAAGTGGGAAACTGCTACTTCACTACAAACAGCAGTACAATCGTAATTAAAACCAACCATGTTGACAAGTATCCTCCCTTTGAACTCAAAATACCATTACCAAATCAGGATTAATGGAAAAGCCCGTGGTAATACTCTTGGTGTGACAATGAATATTCAGAAGGTTCAGCCTGACACATTAGACTTTTGTCATTAGAAATCTGTTTGACCCATTAGGTCCTAAAGGCAATTTTCACAATTGAAATAATTTTTTAAAGTAAAAACCCTGGAATAGAGATTAAGTTATTATAACAAGAACAACAACAAAACAGAAACAAATGTAGGAGCTTATATAGAAATGTATTTCTCACTTTACATTTTCATTGGTCCATCTCTGGCACCATAGACTGACTCCTTTAGGTCAATAAAGGATGATGTTTCTCTCTTTCTGCTGCCTTACCATTCCCTAGTGCTGTGCGCAGTGTTTCCAAAGCTGGGTGTCTATCACATTTGTGCTGCAGCCCATGGAAGAAGAGATAGAAAAGAGTTCAAGTATCTTTAAGGAGGTGACTTAGAAATGACAGCTATTTTGTCTGGGAAGCTTTTATAAGTCCTTTAATTCTAAATGATAGCTTTGCTGGGTAGAGTAATCTTGGTTGTAGCATTCCTTCCTTTTCAATATTTCTTGCCGATCACTTCTGGCCTGTAACGTTTCTCTTGAAAAATCAGCTGACAATCTTTTGGGAGCTTTCTTATAGGTAACTGACTGCTTTTCTCTGGGATGTACACCTGAAAATAATATAATGTTGTATGTCAACTATAATTGAAAGATAAAAATATGAGGAGGAACATTGGAGGGTGGAGTGGGTTCAATTATTAACAGAAAGTGGAGAAGAAGGGATATTGGAGAATATCTAGCAGTATCTGCCACAGCCACAAAATACAAAGTAAAATGTATTTATTCAAGCAGGAATAATGCATCATCAAAGGCATTCAAACAATTAAAGATGACTTAATGCTGGTAGTACTTGAGTTGTTTGAAAATAGTTGTTCTCAAGTTTTCCAGTCTATGTTTCATGTCTTTGGAGTAAAAGTTGTGCAGGTCATCTATACTCTGCACAAAGATTGAGCTGTGTGCCTGGTTTTGTTTCTAATGAGAAGATATGAAAGTGCTTTCTAGTTTTTATATAACACTAGAGGCCCAGTGCACAAAATTTGTGCACTCAGCGGGGGTTCCCTCACCCCAGCCTGCACTCTCTCACAGTCCAGGACTCCTTGGGGGATGTCCACCTACCAGTTTAGGCCTGCTTCCTGGGGGATCAGGCCTAAGTTAGCAGTCAGACATCCCTCTGGTAGCCTGAGAGTCCTTGGGAGATGTCTACCTACCAGCTTAGGCCTGCTCCTTACCTAAGCTGTTAGCTGGACATCGTTAGCACTGATGTGGAGGCAGGAAAGGTTCCCACCATCACTGCTACACTGGCCAGCCATGAGCCAGCTTCTGGCTGAGTGGTGAAAGCACACTGACCACCAGGGTACAGGTCCTGCATTGAGCACCTACCCTCTGGTGATCAGTGCACATCATAGTGACCAGTTGTTCCTGGTCATTCTGCCATTAGGATCAATTTGTGTATTACCCTTTTATTATGTAGGACTAGAGGCCTGATGCACGAAATTCATGAAAGGCTCTCGGCCCTCACAGTCCTGGCTTCATCCAGACCTTCATCTGGAAGGTCGTTTGGCTGTCTGGTCTAATTAGCATAGTATGCTTTTATTATTATAGACTAGAGGCCCAGTGCACAAAATCTCTCAGTCCAGCCTATACCCTCTCCAATCTGGGACCCCTCGAGGGATGTCCAACTGCCTGTTTAAGTCTTAAACAGGCAGTTGGACATCCCTCTCACAATCTAGAACTTCTGGTTCCAATTGCTCACCTGCCTGCCTTCCTGATTGTCCCTAACCACTTCTGCCTGACAGCCTAATTACCCCCTAAATGCCCTCTCCTGCAGGCCTGGCACCCCTCAACTTCTCTCCCCTGCAGGCTTAGGTCCCTCCTAACTGCTTTTCCCTGCAGGCCCAGTCGCCCCCTACTTCCCTCCTCTGCCAGCCTCATCACCCCTAACTGCTCTCCCTTGCAGGCCTGGTCCCTCCCAACTTCCCTCCTCTGCTGACCATCTTGTGGTAGCCATTTTGTGTCCACATGGGGGCAGGATCTTTGACTACATGGGGGCAGCCATCGTATGTATTGAATCAATGGTCAGTTTGCATATTGCTCTTTTATTAGATAGGATAGAGGCCTGGTGCACAGGTGGGGGCCAGCTGGTTTGCCCTAAAGAATGTCCCAGATCAAGTTGGGGGTTCCCTTGGGGTGTGGGGAGGCCTGGGCGAGGGGCCTGTGGTGTTTGTGGTTTGTAGACCAGCCATGAATACTCCCCCCCACCTCCTCACCCCTGGCAACCCAAGCAGAGTCCTTGGTGTCTGGAATTTATTTATCTTCTATAATTGAAACTTTGTAGTTTTGAGTAGAGCTCACTCCATGGATGCAGCCATTTTTGTTGGGATTTATTTATGTTCTATAACTGAAACCTTGTAGCCTTGAGTGGAGGCCTGGGCCAGCCAGGGTGTGTGGAAAGTTTGGCTTCCTCCATTGTTGGGGAAACCCAAGCCTCCCTCCTGCTTTCTCTCTGGCTGCAGCCATCTTGGTTGGGTTAATTTACATACTTGCTCCTGATTGGCTGGTGGGCAATGCTTATAGGTGTAGCAGACTGATGGTTAATTTTCATGCTACTCTTTTATTAGACAGGATGAGCAGATTAGATAGGTATGTCCTTTGGTCTCCTAACTTAAACATAGTACAGACTTGGTTTACCTCCCTTATCTCTAAATTTCTCATCTACTGACGTTACTGACTCTGAATTGTCAACTGTATTGCAGAAACATCTCTCCAATATACGCTCTAGCTTAGCTGGGTCTTTATCATTTTAGGCCTGGAACTGTTTCCTAACAGGTCTTTTCATAATCAGGTTATCCTTATTTATCCAAATCTCCACATTGTCAACAGGTGGTCACCCCCAAATAAATAAAAGCATCTAATCACAATTCTTCCATCCTTAAAACATTCCACTTATTCTTTGATCTCTATAGAATAATATCTCAGTTCACTGCTTTGGCATACAAAGCTCTTCTCAGTTCAGCTGTGGCTTTATCTCTCATCACTGAGCTCCCACCCAACTAAATTCTATCCATACTTCATGCTTTGATAATCTCCAAACCCAACTGCTTTTTCATGCCTCTGTACTTTTATACATGATGTTATTGTGACCTAGAGTAGCCTTTACCATTTCTTTCTGCTTGAAGAACTTCCACACTTTGAAGATCCACTTATTATAAAGTTGATCACCCTTTGTTGTTCCCATAGTCCTCTGAGGTATATTAATTGCTATGATTGTTATGTGTTTGCATGCGTATCTCACCCAGACTATGCTCTCCTTGACAGCCAGGACCACCTCGGACTTGCACAATGCCTGGCACATAATAGCCACTCAGCCAATGTTTGATTGGGAACAATGAAGTAAAACTCATTTGGCAGATGTCACACAAAAGCAGTTTGAGGTACAGTGGACATTTAACAACAAAGCAGTCAACTGTTTATTGAACACTTACTCTAAAATTTTTCTGTTGCTTGGTACTATAAAGGGATCAAGAAACAGTAAAATAATCCTTCCCCTTAGCCCTTTACCCTAGCTTAAAATTTAAGTAAACATCTAAGATTGATATTTTGGATATTAGAGCATTAAGACTACAAAGTCTGTTTTCATCATCATCTCCACAGCTACTGTCATTGTTCATATAATAGGTGTTCAAAAATCTTTGTTGAAAATGAATGCATAAAAAGTTTTAAAAAATGCACAAAGTAACTGTGTTTAAAGTTACTGGAATAACCTCTACAAATATTTCTGGAGATGAGATAAAGATACATGTACTGAAAGAAGATTTGGGACAAACTGAAATACTTTTTTAAGATCTAAGTTTGGGGAATAAATACACAATGCAATATATAATTTTATTAACCAATGTCACCCAAATGCACTTAATTTAAAAGTTTAAAAATAAAATAAAAAGTACAATAAGATGGAGAAAATGTAGAAGTCATGTCAAGGATATAGGAAAAAGATATAAGAAAATGCATTGTATGAAACAGCTAATTTATTAGGTACATGCTACCTAATAAAGCACCTTATAACTCAATGTCTTATGACGACAAACACTTATTTCTGCACAAGTAAGTGTGCTGGCTTAGGTTGACTTAGCCAGGGAGCTCTGTGGCAGGCTGTAGGTCACTTAAGTGTGGATTGGCTCCAGGCTGTGGTTGGGTTGCAGTGTCTCCATGCTTGTGTTGTCTTAGATAGGAGAGAAGTGTAACTTGGGTGTGAAAGGATATGAATAATTGTGATGGGATTTTATTTGTTGATTGACTCATTATTCACAATTATCCATGTTAGAATTACACATGCATACCATGATTGTACAAGACCTTCCACGAGAGTAAATGAAGTGTATTTCTCAACCTTGTTGATGTTGGGATTGGCCGTGTGGTTTGCTTGGGCTAATGGAATGTGGGCAGAGGTCACAGAGTGCCAGTTTGATGCTAAGACCTCATGAGACATTGTGAGTTTCTGTTTACCCTCTTGATTTCTGCCCTTTGTCATAAAGGAACTTGCCCCCAAATACATGGTGATAGAAGAGACTAGGCTTTGGGTCTTGGGCACATGACACAGAATATATATTATAAGGCTGCATACCTAAAATTTATATGTAAAGAAATTTATAATAGAGAAATATATATAGAGAGAAACATCTCTACATATATAATGTTATTAAACATTATTAAAAAAACAAAATTAAAAATTAAAAAAAAATTAAAAGAACTTTCCCCCAAAATAGCTGCTGGTCCAAAAGGATGAGAGATAAGGGATGTCACTTATTCCTGACCCAAAACCCTCAAATCAGTGAGCAGGAAAAATAGACCCTATTGTTGTAAGACCCTTGGTGAATGGTAATAGTTTATAAATACATAGTTGAAAATAGTCAAAGACAAGGAGCATTTAGAAGTTATGTTGGAGAAGAGACTGAGGAGCTGTTGAATGGAGGTAGGATAGGATAAAGGAGCAGTAAGAGAGAAGTGGTCAAAGCTGACTGAGTGGTCAAGTCCAGGTTGGATGCTGACACATGGACTAAAATAGAGAAGTCAAGACGGACTGGTTCAGTAGCCATAGAATGTCAAAGCTAAATGAGATTTTGAAATTATTTTGGAGATTGCAATCTCCAATGCATAATTGGTCTTCTTCTTTTGACCAGTATAGATTTTTAAAACTTTGAATTTGAACCTATAGGTAAGTCATATACTGTTAAGTTCTTTTTCTTCCTGACCTCTTCTTTTTCACACTCCATACCTTTGAATGAATTGAGTTCCTGTCTTTTAGTAATGCCATTGCTACTTATTCCCAGGTGCATTGATTATAAGATGAATATGAAATGTGTGAATTATAATGATGGTAGCTGGTATGAACTGAACATTTATTATAGGCTCATAGATTATTCTAAGTGTCTGATTTGTCTTACCTTATGAATCACCATTTTGTAGATAAGGCAAAGTTAAGTCGAGTAACTTGCCAAAGGTCAACAGCTGCAAGTGGAAGAGCCACGATTTGACAACTGCAGTTTATTGAACAGTTTCCACTAGGTCAGCTCAAATAGGAGACAGGGATTATTTTTGTGTAAACATTTTCCCCAGCTGTCCTATCTCGACTCCTCCTTCCTTTTCTGGTAGCATGTCCCTTTGCCACATCTTAGCCAAATTTATAACTTACCAGTCACTTTTAGGTCTTAAAAGATGGTCCATTTTAAAACTTCAATCTCAACTCTACCTCAGATCTTGCCCTTTTGATCAACAGCTTGATTCAGGATGTAAGGGAACTGAAGGAGAAGAGTGGTAGTTTTCTCTCAGTCCTTTCCCACTCTTGTAACTGGCAATGTAGTTGTATTTGGAATGGGGATTGGGGCCTTGATCAGTTTTTTTTTACTCCCTTTTCAAGGTCTTTGACCTCTGCTGTTGATAGATAGTTGGGGGAAATAAGAGAGGAATGGCAGATGTCTCTTGACTCAGTTGCCCAGGTGTGGTTCTCTTTCTGTAGATTGTCTTTGCTTCTCTGGCCAACACAAACTGGCCTGCTATGTTATCTGTGTCACAAGTGTCCAAATGCTGATTCTATAGAATGTCACATGTATATTAAGTTCTTTGTAAATAACCTGGGAGGAGGGCTCTCCGCCCCATCTTATACCTGAATTAGAAGTCCCAGCTCTGGGTCTACCTTACCCAGCTAGCCCCCACCTTATACATTCTAGCTTCTTGATCCTGGGCCCCCTTGGAAAAGCTTTAGCTCCAGTTAATACCTCCCAGAATAGCTCCAGCCCAGCTAGACGCCCCAGAGGAAACTCAGCATCCTTGCCACACCATAAAGTAGGGTTCCAGGAGCTCCTCTGCCACCTACTTTCTCCAATATAACCGCTCTCACCATTCCTCGTATTTAAGAAAGCATATTACAGACCAATAAGTCAGCTGCCTAGGCAGCCATCCAAACAGGGAATTAGAACACTCCTCTTTCTACAGGCCCCTCCAATCACCAAGAGTAGGTCTTTTCTTACTCGGCTGTGGTATGGTTAAGTTGTGGTAAGGTGGCTACATTTTCCTTCAGGTCAGCAACTAAAAGCCAACCTTCTAGACTCCCTACACATTGTGCCAGCAGAGAGAGAGGTAAGGTCTGTGACATGGATCTTCTTGGAGCTGATAGATGGGTGTGCTCTCAGAGAGAAAAAGTGTAGGGTGAAGGGTCGAGTGCCAGAGACTAACACATTTGAAGGATGGACAGATGGGTGGAGGTAGAGAAAGGGTCTGAGGAAGAGGATTTATACCAAAAACCTCATTTTTCCCCTTAATTATAGTTTTATTGATTTCAGAGAGAAAGGGAGAGGGAGAGGTAAATAGAAACATCAATGATAAGAGAGAATCATTGAATGGCTGCCTCCTGGATACCCCTTACTGGGGATCGAGCCCACAACCTGAGCATATGCCCTGACCGGAAATAAAACTGTGACTTCCTGGTTTATAGGTCAATATTCAACCACTGAGCCATGCTGGCTGGGGAAAACAAAACAAAACAAAACAAACAAACAAACAAACAAACCAAACAAAAAACCCCACCTCGTTTTTTATATCAGAAAGAAGGAAAAAGAGGCTGTAGATTTGCTTAAGGTCACACAGCTGATCTCCAGCCTTAACCAGCTTCCCCTGGTTGCTGGTGTTATAGGTGAACATTCAGAGAAGTAGGAGGAGCTCTGGATTTTCCCCAGTTGGGAAGTCAGATAATTGAGCTTATAGAGTGAATCAGGTCAGTTTTTTTTTTTTCTAGAATTGCAGGCCCCCACTTTGCCCTAAGGATGTGCTTACAGAGAGCACAGCGGCCTGGTTTGAGAACAGCTGTTTACTGGGAGCATATGCCACGTTCAGGTTGGATGGCCGGATCGGCAGCAGTCTGGTAACCAGGTGGGTGAAAATCGGTTAGAGTCTGGCTCCTTAGAGATTCACTGGCTTAAATAATTACAGCAATGGCTGATGGAAAGGAAGGATTCTCACGAGACAAAAATTATTCCAGGGGAAAACTTGGAGTGTGTGAGTCTTTAAATCCATAGTTAGAACTGTCTATTACATTCTTTGTCTATTACAAGTAAAACTGCTATAAAAATGTTTTTCAGGACTCTAAAAAAAAAAACTACTCTGATTTATTTTTTTTCTAATAGTTGAAGTGCACAGCGATTCTTTGTTAATACACTGCAGGCCAGGCTGCAAATTTTTAAAAATATGTTTTAAAGCTGTGTGAATATATTTCCTATTAAAATATTTAAAAATGAAGTAATCACATTTAGGTACCTTCATTTTTTTATTCAATTATTAGATAATTACTAATTTGTTTATGGATTACTGATGAAAATGATTGGTGTTTGAAGAACAGTGTTAGACATAAACACCAGGTGTTATGAATCCAGGTCCATCAATTACTAATTGTATGACCTCAGATCAGCTTTTGCTCTTTTGAATTCCATTTTCTGATTAGTAATACTACTTAAGCCAAATAGTTTCTCTTCTTGTAGTTTTGAGCCACTCTTTCCTTTCCTCAATCAAATGATTATGGGATACAAAATCATCCTGACATTTCCCTGTTGCATTCTGACATAAGGATTTCTTGGTTGTAAGCAACTGAAATTGACCCTGGTTAGCTTAGGTACAGAGTAGCTCACAGGTGAGGAAGAGCTGGAGAAAAACAAAGAATCAATGAGTAGCTATTTCTTCCAGAGTACATCTATTGGATTACTCCTTCAACTTGCTTATGTGACTGGGTTTCTGATCAAGGTTCAAATTCCCAGAAGAAAAATATCTATCTGCAAGTTCCTGCCATTGCAGCCACTCTAGAATCTCATAAAATGAGGGATGTGTAATTCTCCAGTGAAGGGATACTGGGAAAACAAAAACTGTCTGTTCAGGAAAGTGTTCTTCTTACTGGTGCTGCTTTCCAACAATGTAATTGATCAAGGCTGATGAGCTCCATCTCAAGTGTCTTCCCATACTCAAGGCCAATACCATAGTTTGTGTGGAGACAGCTAAAACTAGGATTGATGCTATTATTACTCTAAGAAGAAATCGGATCTTCAGTCACTATGTCATTGTTGTAACCTAACATTGAAGGGAAACTATTCCAAAGGTTAGAGGATAATTAAAATTGGCAAACCCCTAAAATCCATGGGCATGCAAAGTAATGGCCATTGTGCTTATCTCATAATAATTTATATATTTCTGAAATTCATCACTGGTCACTTTTGCAAAGGGATTACCATGCAGCAAGGAGATTTTTATATCAAAGTTGTCCATCTGTACAGCAGTTGACTTTTTTCCACTGGAACTTACCCTGTTGGCTGCTTCATCTTCTTTCTCGCAGTCGTTGCTGTTCCAGTTCTCCCCAGAAGCCCCTATAGAATTGCTTCTTGAATATAATTCCTGCCTCATACAGATAAGAAAGCTGAATCATAGACAGGTGATATATAAGTTTCACACGGTCATACAACCAGTTGTTCACAGAAATGGCACGATACAATAGATATCCTTAATGTGGGATGATCTTTTTCACTACCTCATCTCAGACAGCCCAGTTCTAATTTTAGGTGGATCAAACCTGGGCATGGAGAGGTGATCATCACTTGTGTCATTCTGACAACCTTTTGTGCTATTCTAAATATTATTTTTCATCATAGTCTTAGAAACTGGTCTTTTCAACACATTATCAAGTTCTCAGAGGCGTGAACTTCCGGTCTCTCCCTGGCTACCCCTCTGTACTCTTTTAGCAGTTTGAAAGCTTGGTTGCCTTGACTAACATTCTGCACACCACTTTCCAAGTTCTTGCAATGCAGAGTTACTTTAACAGATCAAAATCCTGATAAGAATGTGGTCCTTTCTTCCAACACAAACATTAATAAAAATAAGCTATATTTCTTGTTAACTCTCATACAGATCTTTATAGTAGAGAAAAGCATGCTTCAGTGTGTTTAGTTTTGCCTTTATTTTTGGCACTTTCTTCAGAGTACAGTAGCTAGGTCTCAGTAGTCCATATAAATATAACAATGTTAACTTTTTTTTTTTACGATGTTAACTTTTATTCTTTCCTTTCTCCCTTCTTCCCTTTCTCAATCCCTCCCTCCATTTCTTTCCCCTTCTCTCTTTTTTTTTCTTTTGTATTTTAGTCACCTTGAAAGAAAGAATTCCATCTTCTCTGGTAGACTGAATTACTTCTCTTATTTGTCTAAGCTATGCTTATACTTGTGTTTTTCCATCCTGTCTGGCATGTCAGACATTGTTACAGCCACTTGAGATTTCTGGTGCATTTTATGCAATTATTCCTGTTGTCATTTTTTTTCTGAAAGGTCCTCTTGAGACCCCCAGGCCTCCTTCCTTTCCCTCTTCTGTTTGTGGTCTTTTGGTATCAAATTTTGTTTGATCTTTGTCATTACCAATTATTCCAGAATCATCTCTCTCTTCTTCTCCCTCCCTCTTCTTTTCTTCCCTCTCCATCTTTTATATATATATGTAAATATATGTTGATTTTAGAGAGGAAGGGAGAAGAAGAGAGAGAAATATCAATGATGAGAGATTCATTGATCAGCTGCCTCCAGCATACGCCCTAATGGGGATTGAGCTCAGGCCTGTGCCCTTACTCCAGGGTTTGTTGTTTCATCAAACCCTTCATGATGTCAATGAGTGACCTCTGCGATCCCTGGATTTTGTCTCATTTTCTTGCTAGTTGCAAGGTAGTTGCCATAGCTCTGAGAAGTCCAGAAGTGGGAGATAAATTATTACCTCACATGGCAGTCCATTAGCATGTGTCTTCTCTCCTAATGTTCCCCATACATTTTTTATAAGAATTGGTTACTACTGATGTGGAATTATCAGTAGTTCCTTGGGCCAATGAATGGAGTCAGACTAAGTGTGATAGTCCAGTGGGAAAGAAATACACAATGCCTTGTGTAATGTGTGGTGTACAAACACAACTAAACCAAAAACCAAGCCTAACAAGGAGAAAATCCTCCTTCATTGGACACTTCAGGAAAATCTATATCTGCCGGAGGGAGTTCTGTTTCAAATAAAATTGTTTCTCCTATAACATAACAAGAGGATATTCAATCAATTTTTCAAGTTTGTTATGAAGTGAGTGTTTGAATGTCTCTCATACGCCAGGTAATACTCTGGAAGGTTTACACTGAGACCTGTGTTAGGTTACAGTCATCCTATGAAGTATGTTTCATTTAGAAAAACAAAAAGAAACTGGACCTAATTAATTTGATGAAGGTCACACACCAATTTTTGCCATTCTCCAAATCCATGTACATTCTCTTATCATTTTAAGACTATAGTAAAATAATTTTAATAGCCATAGTTGGATCTGCATATTTGAGTCTTTAAAAGAAAATTCTGAGTAGATAACTTGCCTAGATCTTGATACCTGGATCTCACTTTTAGCTTCCAGGGGCTCACAGGCAATATAAAAAGCAATAATCTTCAAAACTGAACAAGTTAATACCAGAAGTGACATGTGAACTAGAAGCAGACTCCACAGGCATATCTCTTCTATTTGATAACATTCATGGAATAAACATAATGACTAATTATTTTAAAAATACTTTGGTGAGAGGAAGATGTTGGTTTGTGGATGTTGAGGATGCTAATATTTTTTGAAAGAAGTCTTTTGAAAGACAAACTGGACATAAATACAGACTTTCTACCTGAAGGCAAGTTATTCCCAACATATGCTCCAGAGCATACTATGATGGGCTTTATGGCCTAAAATTATCTCAAGCTGGGGCTAAGGGGGAAGATATCTCTGCAGTAACAATAAATATTGCATGGCGGCAAGGTGGTTAGAAAATAATGTTCTTAAACATTTTCTGAACAACTATACTTTTCATAAAATCAGGTTATAAGGCAGGAAGCTAAACTACATCAGTTGTTGACTTTATTATATAATAGAAACTCTCTAAGTTATTCAATATGTTATAAATTGTTCTTACCAGTTCAAAGGCAAAATTCACTTTTTTTCAAACTTAGTTTGGGTCAGCATGCAAAATTAAAAATAAATATAAAAACCATGGGAGCCCTGGCTGAGTGGCTCAGTTGGTTGGAGCATCATCTCATATACCAGAAGGTTTTGAGCTTGATCCTTCATCTGGGTGTGTACAGGATGTGACAGATTGATGCTTCTTTCCCTATCTATCTCCTCACCATCCTCTCTCTAAAACATATCCTCAGGTGAGAATTTAAAAAAAAAACAAAAACCTTCTAGGAGAGTCTTGGTATACTCAGATTTTAATTTGTCCATAGTAATCAGGGGGAAAGGAGATGGTAGCTTATGAATGTCCAGCTCTAAAGAATGTAGTATTGGCCCCCTTGCTGTGGCTCAGAGGTTGGGAGTTGATCTATGTATGAACCAGGAGGTCACAATTCAATTCATGGTCAGGGCACATGCCCGGGTTGCAGGCTCAATCCCCAGTGGGGGAAGTGCAGAGACAACCCATCAGTGATTCTCTCTCATCATTCATGTTTCTATTTCTCTCTCCCTCTCCCTTCTTCTCTGAAATAAATAAAAATATATTTTAAAAAGAAAAAAATATATAGTATGAATGTAGAAAAGATAATTTGATCAGAGCTTTGGTTGATTTGCCATTTGCATAATCAGGAATAAAGGACAGTCTTGGAATAGAGTCTTCCAAATAACTTTTATCTGCGTTACCAGAAAACAATGAAACATTGACTCAGTGCTTCCTGAACATGTTCCTTTCTACCCTCTGGCAGAGCTTCTAATAAGTGAGCTGATCAGAACACAGTGGAGGGAAGTGAGCAGAAAGGGAAGCAAGGAATCTGGGTTAATTTCCAAGCTGAATAATCAGCTTCCTACTGAAAAAAAAGATAGAATTGGCAAGGCTGTATGGAAGGTTCCAGGATTCCTTCATTCCCATTGTGGCAGCGGTATGTGAGCTGGCAGGAGAGCCCTCTAAATACTATGGATAAACCTAATCATCTCTCAAAGGCTCCCATTTACCCCCTCTAATTTAAGATTACACAGTCCTACTTGCCCTGCATACATCCTCTTCTGTGTGGCGTCTACAACTTCATTTAAGCACTTAACAACCAGCGCTCTGAATGGTGTGTTAACATGGAGTGCTTTGCAATTGGTGACATACTTGGAAATTTTTGCAAGCTTGGGAGGGGGTAGAGGGGGGAGGGGAAAGCCTGCCTTCCCTCCCCATCTTGGAAAAACTTGGTCACTATCTCCTTGGCTCATATTTCTCAATTATCTGTTCCAACCTTTTTATGATCAAAAAGAAATTTTGCTCATTTGTGTTGCTCCAGATTGGTGCAGAGCAAAGACCTGGGCTCCTGTCTCAAAGAGTTTAGAATTTGCCCAACAGAGCAGAAATTATTTGAATCCTGCTGAGCTGCTGTTAACATACTGATTTTACATATAAGGAAAGGGCACTCAAAGAATTTAAGTGACTTACCCAACTTCACACAAGAAGGGCTAGAGCCAGGATTGGGACACACAGGTTGGTCTGATGCTGAAGATCATGCTTTCTCCATATATTATATGATCTCCCAGGTTTACATAAAAGGAAAACTGTAAGCACCAAGAGTTAGAGTGGAAAGCTGTCTTCACGTAAAATGGTGTGTGGCATGTAGTAAGCATTTACTACATTATTTCTTGAATGGAAAAAAATAAAAAGAGTTAGTTAGAATTAACTAGCAACTCCTTTCTGGATATTTTCCCCCCTCCTTCACACTTTATATTTGCTAATTTTTTTTAAAAATAAACATTTGTTACCTTTACAATTACTAAAAGAAGAAAAAAATAGAAAGGAAAAAGAGTTGCTCTTTAATACAGATGCATAAAATGGTTCCAAAAATAAAATAAAAATGCCTGTAAAGAAATTTTCGATCTGGAATGTTCTTAAAGGTTCAGATCATCACTATAAAGCCAGGGGCCAGTTATTACCACTTTAGTGTATTCAGTCATTAGAATGGTCAATGTCACAGAACAACCTTACAATTCCTTTTTCCTTGGTCTCTCCATCTGGGAGCAGAATTAATCCCTGTCCCCCATCCAGGAGTAAGGGATGTTCTCATGAGTACATTCAGAGGCCTGGACAAAAGGCCCTGGATATAGACAACAGTGTTATAAGAAAATAGCCATCCAGGACACACTCAACAATTACTTGATTATTAGGCCCACACAGCTTTAAATATATACTGAGAAGTAGAGAAGGGAAATAAATGATTGCCATTGTGTATCCACAAACCTTACTATATCGTAATTGCATATTAAGAATTAAACTCTATGAAAAACCAGCCTTGGGCTTTCTCATGTGATATGAGGAGCCATATCTAATTTTTGGATCTTAAGTATAAAATAAGAGAACTACTCATAGAGTCTTAAAATTTAGAAACCAGAATTTTGGAAGGCAAATCTCTCCCAATGATTTCTATATTTAAAGATGTGTTGTCATAGAAAATGCAATGGCACCAGAAGCTTAGCTTGAGAAATCACACAGATGATATAGGGCAAAAACCCCCAATCTCCTGTCATACCATCAATTGTGTAAAAGAAGTGTCCTAACAGCACTTTGTATGATGATAGGAATGATCCATTTTGAGCCTCCAAAACAGAAGTCACTAGCTGTTTGCTGTTATGAACACTTGAAATGTTGCTAGTGTGAGAAACTAAAATATTAATCTTATTTAATTTTAAGTAATTTTTTATAAATTTTAATAACCACCCGTGGCTAGTCGTACATTCTAGAGACAAGTTAATATAGCAGAAGTTCCTATTTCATGGTCCCTGCTCTGAGCATGGTTAATGGTCATGCTGGCTAGTGGAACTCAAAGGGTCAGAAAACCCCTCTCAGAAAACAGACGTCAAGAAGAGAAGATTTTTTCCCCCTAAGTCTATGACTCCAGAAATCCTTAAGCCAGACCATCCTCCTACAACAAAAACTCCAAAAGCCCCTTCAAGCAATAGTTGGCTTTTTCTTTGTTGATAATGGCAAGGGACAGACTGATAGAGGACATTTTAAGAACAGATTCCGTGCGTATGCCTTCATATTCATCTACGCGTTTGCTCACTCAGAAAATACTGAGTGTCTATCATGGGCCAGATGCTGTTCTCTCTGAGATGATTTTCCACTGTTAACATTTTGCTGGGCTGCCTCTCACCTCCACCCCGTATGCACATGGGGATAGCATGGCATAGAGGAGGGACCTTTGGAATCAGACCAACCTCAAATAGCACTGTTTCCCAGAACAGGGCTTAGCAAATTTTTTATTGTAAAGGGTCACATCATAAATCTTTTGGGCTCTGTGAGCCGTATAACTTCTGTGACAACTATTCAACTCCACTGTTGTAGTGCCAAATAAACCATAGATAATACATAACTATATGAGCTTGGCTGTGTTCCAATAAAACTTTGTAGGCACTGGAATTTGAATTTTGTATATATTTTTATTCACAAAATGTTACTCTTCTTTTGATTTTTTTTTCAATCATTAACAGGGATAAAATTATTTCTTAGCTCATGTGCCACACAAAAACAGATGGTAGAATATGTTTGACCCAGGAGCTACCCTAGCTTGATAATTTCTAACCTAAACATAACACAGTAGCCCTCACTTAAACATCATTTTGCTTTCTGCAATTTCAGTTACCCATGGTCAACTTCGGTCTGAAAATATCTGATGGAAATTTCCAGAAAGCAACAATTTCTATGTGTTAAATGGTATGCCATTCTGAGTAGTGTGATGAAATTTCACCCATCCTGTTCCATCCTGCCCCGGACATGAATCATGCTTTGGTCCACTGGAACTAAACTCTGTATAGTACCTGTTCATTAGCCAGCGAGTTAGCCATCATGGTTACCAGATTGACTTTCGTGGCAGAGCAGTGCTTGTGTTCAAGGAACCCTTCTTTTATTTTACTAATGGCCCCAAAGTGAAATAATAGTGCTGCTGGTAATTTAGACATGCCCAAGAGAAACTGGGAAATGCTGCTTTACATGACAAGGTGAAAGTTCTTGACTTAATGAGGAAAGAAAATAATTGTATGCTGAGATTGCTAAGACTCATGGTAAGCACGGATTTTCTACTCATGAAATTGTAAATGAGAAATAGTCCTGGTTGGGTAGGTCAGTTGGTTAGAGTGTCATTCCAATACATCAGAGTTTCAGGTTTGAGCCCCATAACGATACATACAAGAGTCAATGAATGAATGTGTAAATAAATCAGTGCTCCTATCTCTCCACCCCTTTCTTTTCTCAATCAATAAAAAAGATGAAAAAAAGAAATTCATGCTAGTTTTGCAGTCACACTTCAAAGTTTAAAAGTTATACACATAGTGCATGATAAGATTTTTTAAAAAAGCATTAATTTTATGGGTGGAAGGCATGAATAGGAAACAGGTTCCATTGGATGACAGTGTATTGCAGCAGAAAGCATTGAACCTCTAGGTAGAGTTTAGCAAGAGATGCCCTGAAATGAGTGACACGGAGCCATTTACTGCAAGAAAGGGTGGCTTCCCAGACTCAGAAATAGGCTTGGACTAAAAAATAAAAAAAATTACTGGAGAGAGAGAGAGAGAAAGAGAAATTCAAAAAATCCCATTAGGAATAATACTTTTTCTGCTATTAAAAAATAGGCATGAGTTTACTTAAAATTATATGAAATATTACTTTTATGTGGCATATACTGACTTGGATATGCAAGGAGTCATAGTACAGAACTGAATGATGTAGGCAATTGTCTGAAATCAAAGTCTAAAACAAATTTAGATCCAAGTCATATTTATGAAATATGTCCTGCAACATAGGCCTCCAAATCTAGTCCACAAATCTAGTCTGAGATCAAGTTTTCATCCTTCCATAGAGGTGTTCAATTTAAATGTAAACAGTTACCTTTTTATTGTTAAAATGTATTTTCTTTTGAGAAAATAATGATGTTCTGTAATTTCCCCCCACAGTGTTTGACAAAATAAGCAACATCATATCCTGTGAGTCTTACCTAACTAAAATATGTATATTTCAATATATTGCTTTTATATTTTATATATAATATTTATAAAATATTTTTGTATACAATGTGCTTATATTTTATATATACATAAAATTCTCATGAAGTCTGGAAGTCTAATCTGTTTGCTTCAAAAATATCATAATTTACTTTTCCCAGCCATTTGAATTAGGTTTTGACATCTCTTTTTATTTACAGGTAAAGAAATGCAGGCTAAGAGATGTTAAATAATTTACCTGAAACCACAGACCTAGCAGATGGCATAGTCAAGACTTAAAATTTAAAGAATTTTTTTACTGTCTATCCTGATTTTTTATAAACTAGCACATAAATTACTTAAAATTATTAGAAACTAGAGGCCAGGTGTATGTATTTGTGCACCAGTGGGGTCCTTTGGTCTGGCCTGCAGGATTGGGCCAAAACTGGCTCTGCAGCATCCCTCAAGGGATCACAAATTGTGAGAGGGCATAGGCCAGACCAAAGGACCCCATGATTGGGGCTAGGGAGGGACGTGGGAGGGCTCCAGGGAATTTCCAGCCTGTCTCGTTCAGTCCTGATCAGCCGGACCCCAGCAGCAAGCTAACCTACTGGTCAGAGTGTCTGCCCTGCTGGTCAGTGCATGTCATAGTGAGCAGCTGAGTGGCCTTAGCATATCATTAGCATACTATGCTTTGATTGGTTGAACAGACTACCAGACAACTGGACACTTAGCATATTAGACTTTTATTATATAGGATGTGTATTATTAATAATTAGTCATAATCTCTTCCAACCCTGTGATTCCACTCATTAGAAAAGAGAAAAGGATTGTTTATCATTATATTATGAAAATAGCTGAAAACACAAATATGAAATGCCATTGAAATATGAACTATTATGATACGGATTTTTTTCATGAGTCTACTTATTAATCCTACCACCTAACAAAGGATATAAAATTGTTAGAACAAGAAGTGATTTGGGTTATGCCATGTTTCTTAGGGTGAATTTCTCTTTCATGTAATTCTGGTGGAAACAGGGCTGCCTGGGGGAGTGGGAATGGTCTCTTTGCACTGGTACTGGTATGTTAATGTACCAGTTGGGATTGGACATGATGGATATTATTAGTTAATTTTAAAGTTGTGATAAGTGGCTCCAAGGAAAAGGACAGGGTGCTAAAGAAAAGTGCATTATGTTAAGGTTTCTGAGTGCAGCTTTGGGAAGGGAGGTTTAATCTGAGATTGTGGGCTATGCTGGCATCATCCAGGTAAAGACTTGAGAGACAAGGGGATGGATCACCTAGAACTAAAAGCACATGCGGGCTCTGAGGTCTGTGATCAAGGGAAGACTGGCTCACGGGGAGACTGGCACTGTGGCTGGAAGCCAGAGTATGTGGGACATTCAACATTTTTATCCTCACAGTAATGAGAGGCAAAGTGAAGGCTTAATCAGCAGTCACATGGCAAGATTTGCATTTTAATAAGGTCACTTTGGCTGCATCTAGGAGAATAGATTAGAAGAAGAAAAAATATGCAAAGCAGTCATTTTAATAATCTCGTTGAGCCATGATGGAGGCTTAAAGTAGGGTGGTGACAGTAAAGATGGAGTAAAATTGATGTTTATGAGCATTATCCAGAAGACAAAATTAATGCTTGAGCTTCTGGGGACAGTAATTTATCCTCTTTTTCTGTCCTCTGAGTCTGGAATAAATCGAAGAAAGTTGACCCATGAGACAATTACATCATTCAAGGGAGGCTTAGGTGTGTGACCAATTTTTTCCTAATGCATTCTGTCCAAGTCTAGAATGTGAAATGACCCGCTAAAGGAGTGTTTTAGCCCATAGATCTGCTTCTCCAGGATTGCCACTCATATCTGAGCAGGCCTGGTCATGGAGGCAATGGTATGGGCTTTCAAACTGCCTCTTAAGCCAAGCCTGGGCTCTCACCCTGCTGGGCATCCTTCTGGAGGCAGAGGAGCAGGATGCATCCACTTTTAAATTTAATTTAATGAACATATTTATTTTATTTATTTTTTATTTTTAAAAAATATATTTTATTGATTTTTTACAGAGAAGAAGGGAAAGAGATAGAAAGTCAGAAACATGGATGAGAGAGAGACATCGATCAGCTGCCTCCTGCACGCCCCACTTTGGAGATGTGCCCTCAAGCAAGGTACATGCCCCCAACCAGAATCGAACCCGGGACCTTTCAGTCCGCAAGCTGACAGTCTATCCACTGAGCCAAACCGGTCTCAGCCATATTTATTTTTTAATCCTTACCCAAGGACATGTTCATTGATTTTAGAGAGGGGAAAGGAGAGAGAGGGAAACAGCCATATGAGACACAAACACTGACAGGTCACCACCCACATGCGCCACAACCAGGACCAAACCTGCAACGCAGGCATGTACCCTGAGAAGAATTGAACCTTCAACCCTTTGGTGCATAGGAAGACAATGCTCCAACCAACAGAGGTACACCAGCCAGGACCATCCACTCTTTTGAAATAAAAACGTATTTATTGAGATATAATTTGCATAATGTGGTAGGCAAAACAATGGCCTCCCAAAGATGTCCATAATTTAACCCTGGAACCTGTGAATATGTTACCCTTCCTGAGAAAAGAAACTTTGCTGTAAGAGATCAATCAAAGGACTTAAATGCATGCATATGAACATAACCAATGGACACAGATGGAGGTGTGTGTAGGGGGAGGGATGGTGGTAGTGAGGGCATGTGCTTGGGTATGGGGGCATCTGTAGAGAGGTCAATGGGGAAAAAGGAGACTTATGAAATACTTTAAACAATAAAGAATTTAAATTAAAATTTTAAAAAAGAAACTTTGCTGATGTGATTAAGGTTAGAGACTTAGAGATGGGGATTGTATCCTGGGTTTTTAGGTGGGCTCAACCTCATGATTTGACTTCTTAAAAGTGGAAAATCTTTTCTAGTTGGATTATGAAGGAAGATTTGACAAGGGTGCTAAGATCAGAGATATGACTTTCCTGGGAAAGTAATACACATACCATAAAATCTACCTGTTAAAAGTGACAAAATTCAGTGGTTTTTAGCCTAATTTTACATGATGTAACTGTGACTTCTTCGATTTGCCTGTTCTGGGCAATCAATATGAATGAAGTCATAAAATATGTGTCTTTTGTGACTGGCTTCTTTCACAGAATCTAATGTTTTTGAGAGTCATCTGTGTTGTAGCACATAATAGTACTTAATTCCCTTATTGTTGAATAGTATTGCACTGAATAAGTATACCACATTTTGTTTATCTATTCATCAGTTATTGACCATTTGTTTTCACTGGTGAGCTATTATGAGTAACTGGTGGGGGTCTCTCTGCCTGGCCTGCACGCTTTCCAATTTGGACCCCTCAAGGGATGTCCGACTGCCGGTTTAGGCCTGATCTCTAAAGCAGCAGTTGGACATCCCTCTTGCAATCCAGGACCACTGGCTCCTAATTGCTCACCTGCCTGCCTGATCTCCTCTAACCACTCTGTTTGCTTGCCTGCTCACCCCCACTACCACCTCACCCAGCCTTCTCACCTGCAACTGTGCCCCCTTGCCGGCCTGATCGCCCTCAACTACCTCCCTGCCAGCCTGATTGCCCCAACTTCTCCCCACTGCCTGCCTGTTCACCCCAACTACCCTCCCCCTGCCAGCCTGCTTGTCCCCATCTGCCCCCACTGCTGGCTTGATCACCCCCAACTGCCCTCCCCTCCTGATCTGATCACCCCTAACTGCCTCTGCTTGGCACCACCACCATGGCTTTGTCCAGAAGGTCTCCCGGTCTAATTAGCATATTACCCTTTTATTAGTATAGCTGCTTCTATATCATGTGTGTACAAGTTTTTGTGTGGACATAAGCTTTCATTTCTCTTACACATAACAAGAGGGGCATTCCCACAGCCCAGCCTTCACTCCTGCAATTTGGGACCCCTTGGTGATGTCCCACAGGGATTGGGCCTAAATAGGCAGACAGACATCCCTCTCACAGTCTGGGGTTGCTGGCTCCTAACTTCTCACCTGCCTGCCTGCCTGATCACCTCTAACTGCCTCTGCCTGTCTGGTTGCCCTTAACTGCCCTCTCTTGCTGGCCTGATCACCCCTAACTGCTTCTGCCTTGGTCCCTACCACCATGACTTTGTCCAGAATGAACTCAGATTTCCAGAAGGTGGTTGGTCATCCTGGTCTAATTAGCATATTGCCCTTTTATTAATATAGATAGATTATATAGGATAGGATTGAAGAAATGGGGCAGGGGGAGCCTTTTTCAGCAGGAGGAGGTGCTTTTGGCAGACAAAAATACATAATCCCTATATCTGGATTGATAGCCAGCCATATGCACTATACTTCCAAACCAGTCATTTAAAAATTTTACACCTTACACCAAACAGCTATTGGCCTTAAAACTACTACTCAGCCCCCACATTAGTTTTTGCCTTTGCAATTCACCCAGATTAGGTTCTAATTAGTCGGTTTCTATATCAATCAGTGTCAAAAGCTCCACCTGCTAGGCAGCCATTGGCTCCTCACAGTTCACCCACATTTGGTTCTGACTGGTTAGTTTCTATGCCAGTCAGCATCCCTGGGCCTGTCTCCAGGCCTGATCAGAGGTGGGGCTCTGATCAGCAGTCCCATGGCTGCTGGTGAGGCCCTGAGAGAAAGAGAGGCAAAGGATGGTCAACAGCTGCCAAGCAAGCTGTGGATCAGACCCTGCTTCTCTCTCCGGGCCTCTCTCTGGGCCTGATCCACAGCCCCCTTGGCAGTCAGTGCTGGGTCATGGCACCTGCAGCAGTGCCAGTCAATGCTGAATCTCGATCCAGCACTGACTGCAGGGATGACTTCTGGTGTTTGGTTATCCATTCAGTCATTTTGGACATTACAGACCCTGGCTCTTTATATATATAGATGTGATTTGCAAGTATTTTCTCTGTTTGAGTTGTGAGTTGTCTTTTTCATCTCCTTGATGAAAAAGAAGTTGTCTTTTTCATTTTCTTGGTGGTGTCCTCTGAAGTATGAAAGTTTTTGAATCTGATGAATAAGCCCAACTTATCCAATCTTCCTTTTTCTGCTTGTGCTTTTGGAATAATAATAATAATAACAATAATAATAATAATAATTGCTAACCCAAGGTCATAGAGATTTACACATTTATTTTTTCTAAGAGTTTTATAGTTTATTAAATCCATTTTAAAATTATCAATTACAGTTAGGTCTCTGATTCATATTGAGTTAATTTTTATACATGATATGAGACAGGTGTTCAATTTCATTATTTTGTATGAAAATATACAGTTGTCCCAGAATCATTTATCAGAAAACAATATTCTTTCCTCAATTGATTTGTTTTGGCCTCTTTGATGAAAATCAATTGACTGTAAATGTAAGGTTTTGTTTCTAGGTTCTTATTTAGAATTAGTAATTTTATTGCTTTATTTTTATTCTTGTGCCAATATAGTTTTTCTTATTAACTTTGAATTGAGAAGTCTGAATCTTCTACATTTATTCTTTCTTCTCAGGGATCTTTGGACTACTCTGTCTCTTTTGCATTTTTATATGAATTTTAGAATCAGCCTGTCAATTTCTATGAAGAAATCAGCTTGGATTTTGATAAGGTTTGGAGGGATCTGTAGGTAATTTTTAGGAAAGTCTTAACAATAATAAATATTTGAATCCATGAACATGGGATGTTTTTCTGCTTAATTGGATCTTTAATTTCTCTCAACAATGTTTTAAACTTTATAATGTGCACATATTGTTTTGTGGGTTTTTGTTTGTTTTGTTAAGTTTGTTTCTATGTGTTTTAGAATGTACTTACTATTACAGCATAAACAACCAAAGAGGGAAATAAAGACTGGCCAGCTCCTCTTAAATTCATCAAGAAGACAACTCATTTCTTCTCCTCTGAGGAGGGTTGGGAGAGGGACAGAAAGATAACTAGAAGTGTTATTTCAATATAATTCTCTCCCAGGACCAGAAGTTCCTTTAGGCAACATGACCAAAGGAAAAGTTAAAGAGAACCTGATAATTGATTGGATGTGACAGTTAGGAAAAAAGTGTGAAAATGATATTACTATTTGATGGGGAACATTCAGAAAGGACCACTTTTGGGAGAATGGATTGAGATTAGTTTTGGCTAAGTTACATTTAAGGTGCCTTTGAAATGTATGACCAAGAATGAATATGTAGTTAAATCTATAGATATGGACATTATAGAACATTAGTGGCCCAGTGCATGAAATTCATGCACATTAAAAGGGGATTAATTAGAGGAAGTAATTCAATATTGCTATTTGCCCTTTCTCTATAATAGAAGTGCCAGACATGAAAGAAAATTAGTAAAATGTATATGAAAACCTTCCTCATGTCAGAGTCTGGGCCTCACCAGAGACCCAGAGTCAAGTCCCCACTCACCCACATGTGCCTCAAAATTGCATGAGACCCAAACCTGGCTGGTCCCTTCCCCCATTGAGCTAGATCCAGACCTGGCCAGCCCCACCCTTGTCAAGCCCCGCTGGGCAGGGGACATAGCCTTAGGTCCCCTGGCCTGGCGCCAGGATAGGGGGCATTGCCTGAGGTCCCCCATCAAGCCCCACCAGATAGGGACATGGCCTGAGATCCCCTGTCAAGCCTTGCTAGGTGGGGAGTGGGGGAGGCACCACCTCAGGTCCCCTGTCAAACACCACTGGTCGGGGGAACAGCCTGAGTTCCCCTGACCCAGCACTGGTGGTACATCTTGAGGTTCCCCATCAAGCCCTGCTGGGTGGGGAGCATGGCCAGAGGTCCCCTGTCAAGCCCTGCAAGGCAGGGGAGCTCAGCCTCAGGTCCCCTGGCCGGTGCTGGGATAGAGGGTGTGGCCTGAGGTCCCCTGGCCTGGTGCTGGGGAAGGGGGAGCAGCCTGAGGACCCCTAGCCCAGCACCAGGATGCGAAGTGCACCTTGAGGTCCTCCATCAAGCCCCACTGGGCGGGGGGCATGGCCTGAGGTCCCCTGACCTACCACTGGGTGTGCACCTTGAGGTCCCCCGTCAAACCCCACTGGGTGGAGGGCACGGCCTGAGGTCCCCTGTCAAGCCCAGCCAGTCATAGGGGCACAGCCCCAGGTCCCATGGCCTGGTGGTGGGGTGAGGGGTGCGGTCTGAGGTCCCCCAGCCTGGTGCCAGGGTGGAGGGGCAGCCTGAAGTCCCCTGTCAAGTCCCACCTGGTAGGGGCATGGCCTGAGGTCCCCCAGCCTGGCACTTGGGTGGGGGGGGAGCAGCCTGAGGTCCCTTAGCCCAGCACCAGGATGGGAAACGTACATTGAGGTCCCCTGTAAAGCCCTGCTGGGCAGGGGGTGTGGCCTGAGGTCCCTGTCAAGCCTTACAGGGGCAGGGGAGGGCATAGCCTCAGGTCCCTGCTGATTGTTCCTTAAAGCTCCTTATGGGAACTTGGCTTCAGCTGAGGGAGCAGCCATCTTTGTGACAGAGTGATGGTCAATTAGCATATTCCCTCTTTATTATATAGGGTTAACAAAAAATTAATTTGTCTTAATTAGCATATTAATGATAAGCAAAAATGTGAAGAGCAGTTGGGAGAGTTTATAGTTTTACATGAGAAGAGAGTCTAGAACTAAGTTTTGGAAAACTCCATCAGTTACTGGTGAAGCAGAGCAGAAGGGGTTGGGGAAACTCAGAAGTGGAGATGTCTGAGGTAGAAGGAAATAGGTGGTGAGAGTGCCCTGAAATCAAGAGTAGAGAAAGTTTTAAGCAGGAAGGAGAGTGTTGAATGCCATAGAGAAGTAAACAGAGCTAGACCAAATTTGGTGACATTGAGGTCATTGTTGACCTTGGCAAGAACCGTTTTAGGGGATTTGTGGTAAGGTGGAACAGAAAATCCTGAGAACCTAATAAAACATATAAAGAGACTAAAATAGAAGTAGTGAATGTTAATGAAATCAGAGAGAGAAAGGTAGCTTATGGAGGAAATATAGTTGAAGAAGATTTTTTTCTTTCTAAGAGAAGAGAACCTTTATTATTTAAGTTTTTTAAAAATTAATTTGAGAGAGAGAGAGAAACACGAATTTGTTGTTCCACTTATTTATCTGTTCATTGGTTGATTCTTATATGTGCTCTGACAGGGGATTGAACCTGCAACCTTAATATATCAGGATGACACTCTAACAATCTGAGTTCTACTGAGCCAGGGCTAAGAGATGAGAAACTTGAGAATGGTTAATTGATGATGGTAAAGAGGCCACAGAGAGGAAAAGGATGAAGATGAATTAATGAGGTGGCGCAAGCCATCGGAGCAGCTTCTTAAAAAGGCAGAGCTGTCAGAGGATTTATACCACAGATGGATATATTATCCTCTTAAAGAGATCATCCACTTATTACTGGGGAAAGGATACAACATGTGTGCATGTATGTACCTTTTAGGTTCGCTGTTTGTGAAGGCTTTGCTTTTCTCTGTGAGGTTGGAGGATTACTCGCTGACTGAAAAGAATTGGAGGGTCCTGACCAGTTTGTCTCAGTGGATAGAGCATCGGCCTGTGGACTGCAACATTGATTCTGGTCAAGGGCTCGTACCTTGGTTGTGGGTCCATCCCCAGTAGGAGGTGTGCAGGAGGCAGACGATTGATGTTTCTTTCTCATTGATGTTTCTAACTCTCTATCCCTCTCCCATCCTCTCTGTAAAAAATCAGTAAAATAGCTGAAACTGGTTTGGCTCAGTGGATAGAGCGTAGGCCTGTGGACTGAAGGGTCCCAGGTTTGATTCCGATCAAGAGCATGTATCTTGGTTGCTGCTGATCAATGTCTCTCTCTCATCCATGTTTCTAACTCTCTATCTCTCTCCCTTCCTTTCTGTAAAAAAAGCAATGAAATATATTTAAGAAAAGAATTGGGCGAAGCTATTGATTTCAGGGGAATAGAGAGGTGGGCATACAATTTATGATGAATGGAAGAGTGAGTCAACAAAAGAGGCATCACTGTGTTGCTGGACAATATTGAGGGCTCTGTGTTTGTATGTGCAAGAGCAGGTATTATTGTGGGAGAGACACAGTGATGTGATGGCTCCAAAGTGCCGATGACTGGGGCAATCAGCCTAAAACAAAGATGTGGGGGATCCAGACTAAGATCCCTTCTAACTCTTATTTCCAAGAAGAGGCCAAAATGAGTAAACGCATATTCCATGTAGGCATTTGAGAAAGACTTGATGGTTATAAGTGACAGTATCTAGAGCAGCGGTTCTCAACCTGTGGGTCTTGACCCCTTTGGGGGTCGAACGACCCTTTCACAGGGGTTGCCTAAGACTATTGGAAAACACCTATTTCCCATGATCTTAGGAACCAACACACCGCTCCTGGGTGTAGCAAAATGTAGCAATGTAGTTTACTGTTGTCATATGAAGACTGTTACCCATGCTACACCACGATTCCAGACAAAATTTCATTTATTTGTAATTAGAAATAAATATTTCACAATATATAATTACATATTGTTGTTGTGATTCATTACTATGCTTTAATTATGTTCCATTTGTAACAATGAAAATACATCCTGCATATCAGATATTTACATTACAGTTCCTAACAGCAGCAAAATTACAGTTATGAAGTAGCAACGGAAATAATGTTATGGTTGGGGGTCACCACCCCATGAGGAGCTGTCTTAAAGGGTCGCGGCATTAGGAAGGTTGAGAACCACTGATCTAGAGGCTCATCTTTTTCTCCCCACAAGGCTCGACAGTGTTCCCAGTTCTGTTCTGTTCTAAGAAAGAGCCAGGGACAGCTCTGTAGACAAGGATTCCTCCCTAAGTTTCCTCCTCCAGCTGCCTGGTGCTATTTTCTTACACTCATATGATTGGTAACTGCAATTCAGAATAAGATTCCAGAGAGGAATTTGTGCAATCCTATTAGAACAGTCCATTGCACTAAATTCTGAGCTGGAATGAGGAAGATGCAACTCTTCAGGCTAATATTGTCACGTGAAATGCGAGGACACGTGCCAAGCTGGTGGTCCCCAACTTATCTAATCTCAGAGCCCACCTCATTGATGGTGATCATATGGAGGGGAAGAAAACCCTTATACAAAAGTTACCATGAGGTTAACTGTACTCAACAGCGAGCCTTCAAGTTTCTCTAGTTGCAGAGAGTTCCAGAATGCCACGGCAGCCTTGCTATATGACCCTCCTCTTCCCCTCCTGGTGAGACTTTTATACGTGTGTGCCTTGGCAACCTCACAGTTACCCGGGGAGGCACATGGCAGTGGAAACATTTATCACATTATGTGCTGAAAAAAACCCTACAAGAAATGGGAGTTGGCTGAAGTGAACCAGTAAAACGGGGATTGTTAATCAAGAGGTCGAATTAACTCTCAGATAATACCCAGGTGGTGAACACATTTGCCACTGGACTAAAATATGAGGTGCGTTTCTCAGTGTGTGTGTTTTTAAAGAATATTCGTTGTAAGAAAACACCCTTAATGAGAGGGTATAAATCAACACTTTTTGCTGGAAAAATCAGAATGTATTTTAATTAATATGAATCTCCCATGCTTCTTAAATGCCCAATATTGACAAGTGACACAAGTTCATATTGATTAGGCAGTTTGGAAGCAATTTGCTTTCAAGGAATTGACTCAGGGTATTAATGGTTGAAAGTATAAATGCTTGATACTGGTATTAATAATGATAGTGATAATAAACATTACAGCCACCATTTATTACTTACTTTGTACCAGGCGCTCTGCTGACACACTTGGCACCCATGATATCATTCATGCCACACAACAGCCTTGTGGGTGGTTGCTGTTATTTTATGAGTATTTAGTTTACAAAGGTCTATTTCACCAGTAAAAATACTGGGCTGGCTGAGACCAGTTTGGCTCAGTGGATAGAGCGTTGGCTTTCGGACTGAAAGGTCCCAGGTTCAATTCCAGTCGGAGCATGTACCTTGCTTGTGGGCACATCTCCACCATGGGGCATGGAGGAGGCGGCTGACCGATGTCTCTCTCTCATCGACGTTTCTGACTTTCCCTCTCCCTTCCTCTCTGTAAAAAATCAATAAAATATATTAAAAAAAATACTGGGCTGGAGCTCACACTAGGGTACATCTGCTTTAGAGAATATGTTCTCCTGTGTTCTGACATTTTCTCTGTGACCATGCTATCTCCATGCCTCAGTTTCCTCCGTATAAAATAAAAATAATTAATAGCATCCATCTCATTGGAGTTTAAGGATTAAATGGCACAATACACGTAAAATGCTAATAATAGTGACAAGTACATAAAAACATTCAATAAATGTTAGTTGCATACTTGCTTGAGAGCAGTGGTTGGCAAACTCATTCGTCAACAGAGCCAAATATCAGCAGGACAACGATTGAAATTTCTCTTGAGAGCCAAATTTTTTACACTTAAACTTCTTCTATAATGCCACTTCTTCAAAACAGACTCGCCCAGGCCATGGTATTTTGTGGAAGAGCCACACTCAAGGGGCCAAAGAGCAGCATGTGGCTCACGAGCCGCAGTTTGCCGACCACTGCTCTAGAGAAAAGGATGTATGTATTAGAAGCTCTTCTAGTTGTGATGTCTTTGCTGATAAAGAGTCAACTTGCTCTTTGAACTGCTTTCCTTGCAGTAGCTTGACCAGTGCTGATCTGTCCACAAACTCTTTGGATCAAAAGTGAACATCAGCTTGCTGGCGCAGGGGGTTGTAGTTTACAGATACAGAATAAAGTAATGCCTGAATGACCGACCCATAAGGAAACCACATTCAGAGCTACAATTTTGCAACAATATGCCCTGAAGAATGCCTGTGAAGAGAGAGAGCGTTCAGCAACAGGCTGTTGGGGTAGAGTGTGGTTCATTGAAACCACAGCTTTCTAAAGTGGGGCAGCAAAGTCAGGACCAGCAGAAGGAAATCTGTGACGGTGCCTTGAAATGAGGATTTCCAGGATGGGAGATCATCTACGAGTGAAAGAGGCCAGACAAAAAAGAGACCATTGATAAATATAAATGGTGATAGCTTATTTTCTTCTTACTCTTATGTTTAATAGGAAAGGAAATGACTTTAATAGTTCATCACTAAGTGTGAGTTTACTTCATAGGAAGATTTTAAACCACAGATTTAATTTTTAAAAAATCGTTATAGGGCTATTAATTTTCTGTTTCTTCACCGGTCAATTTTACTAAGTTACATTTATCCTAGAATTTGTTTTTCAATGCGTGGCCTTAAGTTGATCATGATATTCTTGAATTATTTTTGAAATATCTACAGCATTTTTTATTATGTCTTCCATTTTATTCCTACGTTTGCTTATGAAAGCATTCTCTTCTTGATAAATCCTGCCAGCATTTTATCAATTGTATGTTTATAAGTACCAATAACTTGTGTTAAGGGCTTATAGGTTTAAAAAATTATAAAATCAAATTTATAAAAATTTTATAAAATTACACTATTTAATTTGCAGATTTTATTTTATTTTATATATGTCCCTAATATGTACTAATTTTTTAACCTTCTCTCCTATTATTGTGTATATACTCTCAGTGTTCAAAGCTAAGTCTGAACCCCTTCATTTGTGCATTAAATTTAATTTCTTTATTCTACTCAAAGTCTTTGGCCTGACAATTCTCCTTCCTCCTCCTACATCATCATATTTCTGCCTTGTTATTTGAACATTTCCATCAATATCAAATATGCTTTTATGTCTTCGTCTTACAAAAACAACTACCAATGTTCCCTTGACCTCACTCCATCTTCCAACTGCTGCCCGATTTCTCTTTCCCTCCCCAGTAAACTTCTTTAAAAAGTTGTCTGCACTTCCTGTTTGAAATGTATCCTTTTGGCTTTTTCCTTGTACCTACTCTAACCAGGCTTATGCCCAACCCCTGCTCTGAAACCACATTTCTTTAAGTCATCAGCATCGCTACAGTCCAGCTGCCATCTATTGGTCCTTTTACTGATTGGTAGCAATTGACACAATTATTCATTCTCTTTCTGCCCCCCTTCCCTTCAGTAGACCACATTCACCTGCTATATGTACTCAATTTCTGGCTACTTCCTCTAGATCAGTGGTTCTCAACCTGTGGGTCGTGACCCCTTTGGGGGGTCGAATGACCCTTTCACAGGGGTCGCCTAAGACTATTGGAAAACACCTATTTTCCATGGTCTTAGGAACCAACACACCACTCCTCAGTGTAGCAAAATGTAGCAATGTAGTTTACTGTTGTTATATGAAGACTGTCGCCCATGCTACACCACGATTCAAGACAAAATTTCATTTATTTGTAATTAGAAATAAATATTTCACAATATATAATTACATATTGTTTTTGTGATTAAGCACTATGCTTTAATTATGTTCATTTTGTAACAATGAAAATACATTCTGCATATTAGATATTTACATTACAGTTCATAACAATAGCAAAATTACAGTTATGAAGTAGCAACGGAAATCATTTTATGGTTGGGGGTCACCACCACATGAGGAGCTGTCTTAAAGGGTAGCAGCATTAGGAAGGTTGAGAACCACTGCTCTAGATCCCTTTTGCTAGTTCCTTTTCATGTCATTAATATCTAAAATTTGAAGAATCCCGTTTCTTAATCTTTAGACTTATTTTCTCTCCACCACTTTTTGGCGATGCCTTCTTGTATCATTGCTCTAAATACTCATCTGTATTCTAAAAACTCTACCATTACATCTCCATCTTATCCCTTTCTCAACACATCACTATTAACTCCATCTGCTATATGACCCCATCAACTCCCCAATATGACTGGTGAATTAAGAAGCATTTAGGGTTTCTAGAAATCAGAGTCAGTTCAAAGCCAGTGCCTCATAATCCCCCAAGAATATGAGTATTTCTTTTCCCTATAGCACAGTCATAGCAATAAATGCCCACAATTCCCTTTGGAAAAAAGCTTGAAGGAAGATTTATAGTATATACATGTAGGCTGAACTTTCAAATGATCCTGGTGTTTAAGGCTTATTTATAGAAACTGGGTCAGGGCTATATAATAAGGCATTGTGTCAACTCTTGGCTGGTTTCTATCAGACTTGGGATTGTTCTTATTTTATAGATCAAGTAACATTTTAGTAACTGATCTATGTACTTCATTCCTAGGGACACTAATCGATTTGCCACAGCTAAAGAGATCTGTAAGTCAAAACCCACTGAATATCAATTTATTCCTTCTGCCCTTTATGGTAAATACATTCCTAATGTCTTTGAGTTAAACACCAACATTTGGCCTCTGCAACTGTAGGTTCACATTAAAATCAGAGAGCACAGCCCTCGCTGGTTTGACTCCGTGGATAGAGTGTTAGCCTGCAGATTGAAGGGTCCCGGGTTTGATTCCTGTCAAGGGCACATGCATGGGTTGTGAGGCCCATCCCCAGGAGGGAGCATGCAGGAAGCAGCTGATCAATGATTTCTTGCCATCATTGATGTTTCTATCTCTCTTTCTCTCCCTTCCTCTCTGAAATCAGTAAAAATATATTTAAAAGATCAGGGAGCACATCATAATGGCAGCATCTCCCACTTTCCTTTCTACAAAGGATATCCACCAGGATGTGGTTCTCCCCTCACCCATGTGAAGGGAATCCATCCATTGAGCTCGCTCAGTGAATGTAGTATGGGTTAAGGGTAGTGGGGTGGGAGTGCAGGTCACTGATAATTAATCTACTCCATCATTCTTTATCTCCTCATGCCTTTTGTATCTGCTCTTCTACATTTTGCCAGGACAGTTCTGGCATCTCAAGCTCATGCAGAATCTCAGAGTCAATCAAAACAGATCAGAACCACATCCAATTGACACATTTGATCCAGAAATACTCATAAATGCATCAATAGCAATAGTTTTTGGTCCTTTCCAGAATCCTATTCTGTCCTCTTTGGTCTAACCCCCATAGAATCCATTCACGGGACTCCCCATTTTCTCTGTGTACCTGTTCTAATGCACTGAGATAATCCAGCCCACACTACAGTCCTTGTCACTGAGCTGAAGGACAATAGCCATTTGGCAACCCAAGGACCTGATTCAGTGGGCATTTCACTACAATCAATCATGAGAGATGATTTATTAATCACATGCCAGTGAATGTCATGGATCACTAACAATCCATTTCCCATCTATAAGTAGCTTTATGCTCACACCAGCCCACTAAATGACCAAATGAACAATAATGTACTGTGTTAACGGTCTGTTTCATGCAGTGCCAATATCCCTATCAGCCAGGGTTCATCAAAACCAAAGCATGTCAGTTTTTTAAACAGAAAGCATTGGATTTGATGAATTGTTAACTATGTCTAAAGTTATTGCTTATGTAACAGACAGAGCAAAGAGAGATAGGAAAGAGAGAGAGGGAATAAGAACATGAAGGTATCACAGTGTTAGCAACTGCAGGAAACAGCTACCAGCCACAGGGCGTGGGTCAGGGAGAGGTTGAAAAATTTAAACCCTGGAAGCTGGAAAAAGGGGCTTTGGTGCTGAAAGGCAGACTTCTGAGGAAGTGGCTCTGCTTAGCTTGAGGCGGGTGTGATTGGTGCTGAGGATGATTCTGCCAGTATTGGAAAAATGAAAAACTGGATTCAGCTTGCTGTTACTGAGCGGGACTGTCGTGAACAGCAGGGTGCTAGGGGGATGCTCAGGGGAGTAAAAACAGGTACGAAGCAAACAGAAATCCCGCAGCAAGCACTTGCAACATTGTAAGGCTCGCTATTATCTTGCAAACAAGCGATACTTAACAATGATTGCCCTGGCCAGGTAGCTCAGTTGGGTAGAGAATCGTTCCAATAAGACAACATTGTGGGTTCAATTTCTGGTCAGGGCACTTACAAGAAGCAACCAATGAATGTATAAGTGGAACAATAAATTTGTCTTTCTCTCACTCTCTTTCTTTCTCTCTCTCTCCAATAAAAAGTGTTATAGGGTAGAATATCATTGTTAAGACAAAACAAAGAACAAATTATTAAAAAATGAGTGGAAATACAACACATCCAATACAGATAACAGAGTGGTAGATGTTACCTTTCCATTTCTCTCACTTTGTGTACATCTGTATGCAAGCAAGACATTTTGGGCTCATCCATCTGGGCACACAATTTGTATTTGTTTTCAGATGATATTCCTTGACTGTAAACTGTTGCATCAAGAAAATTAGTGAGTCTATATAATATTACCTGTTATTGTGTATTTATTTGGTATATTTTGGGGTGAAAAGATGTTATTTTGGAAACAAAGGAGTTCAAATATGGTTAACTTTTCAAGAGCTGTAATGGTAAAGAGTTCTAAATGGTTGCTTATTATAGGAGGTAAGTCTTCACCTGAAATTTAAGTGTGACTACTGGGATGGAAGAAGAGAAGCTGCTTAATTTTTTGACCATACATACATACATTTCTTTTGAAATTCTTAAGAAAAACACTATAAAATTGCTAACTAGTATAAATTTAGTAAAGTTGTAAGTTGCCTGGTCACTGCACAAAAATCAATTGTATTTCTATATATGAGCAATAGCCAATTAGAAATTGGTATGTAAAAAGTAGCATTTCCAATAGCAATACCTGTATGAAATTCTCCAGGAATTAATTTGTAAAATACATGTAAAGCATATACTTTTCAAAACTGTAAGACAATGTAAACTAACATTTGCTGAAAAAGATTGAATATAATATTTATACTGCATTAATTTCATTATCAAGTTAATTGAACATATTCATTAAATAAATAAATGTAAGTATTAACATTACAATATTAAATAATTACCTTCTTTAATATGAAATAGCATGTCTCCTGAAAAAAATATTAGTTATCTGAGGAATGTAAAAGAAAACCATAAATAGATACTATACAGGTGCAATATAGTGATTAAAACAACACTGACAATACCAAGTGTTAGTGAGGTTGCTGAATAACCCAAACTCTTGAAGTTTGTGGTGGGAATACAAAATAGTACAGCCACTTGTTACAGTTTTGCAGTGCCGTATAAAGTTAAACATACACCCACAATATGAACTAAGTTTCTAAATAAATGAGAAAATATTCATGTCCATACAATAAATTGTACAGAACTGTTCATAGAAACTTTTCCCATAAGAGCCAGGAACCAGAAACAAAATCAAATGCCATGAAAAGTATTATTATGCTAAATAAAAAAAGCCAAATACAAAAGACTGTAGCATTTCATTTATTGGAATTCTAGAAAAATCCAAACCGTTGTGACAGGAAGCAGACTGGGTCTGGAGTTGGGGATGAGGATTAATTGCAGAAGGAGAAAGAACATTCTGATGGGATGGCGATATTCTGTATCATGATTGCGTGGTATTTATACAACTATGCACCTGATGAGATAATGTCACCAAATTGCTCATTTAACATGGGTGAATGCTATTTTAGGTAAATTATACCTTAAAACGCTGATTTTAAAACTTTTGCAAAAGAAAACTAAATTGTCTTTCATGAAAGTGAGAATAATTTACCCTGTCACTGCGAATGTAGCCTAATACCTCTGGTCACTTTCTGAAGAAGCGAAGTGAGAAGACAAACAAAATAAAAATCAACCCTCAAAAGTTCCCTTAGCTCAGGGGAATATAACCATAAAATGTAATCTCATGTGTTCATTCACCAAGGAAGTGAGACTATCTTAAAGCCCATGTGTGTGTGTGTGTGTTTGGACCGTGTCTCAGACTCTATTCAAATCCCCTTATTAAATATTATTTTAAGTTGTGTTGTCACTTGATATTTTAATACTTGAAAGGTCAAGATTAATACTATGTATATACTATGCAATTTAAATATGCAGATATTCTGTGTGTTGTGTCATTGAGAAAAATACTCTCTAAAAGAAAAATCTGTGAGCCTCAGAAATTCTGAGACTTACCCCCAAGCCTTCTGAGTACCAGGAGACATAGGTGTTTGTGCAGGACAAATTAAATCAGCTCCCTGAGGATACCTGTGTATAGATGTGTATATCTATGTCTGTAGGTACACACACACACACACACACACACAAACACACACACACACTATTAGTCTGCCTAGGCTGCTGTAACAAAATTCCATGGACTGGGTGGCTTAAATTATACACATTTTGTTTTCACAGTTCTAGAGGTTGGAATTCAAAGATAAGTGGACGGGCATGGTTTGAGTTCTGGTGGAACCCTCAACCTGGCTTTCAGAAAGACCGCCTTCCCTCTTTGTCCTCACAAGGCAGGGGTATTTCCCCATCTTCTTTTTCAAAAATATGTTTTATTGACTTCAGAGAGAGGGAGGGAGATGAAGAGATAGAGACATCCAGGAGAGAGAAACATCCATCAGCTGCCTCCTGCAACCCTCTACTGGGGATTGAGCCCACAGCACAAGCATGTCCCCTAACAGGGATTCGAACCTCACAACTTCCTGGTGCATGGGACAGTGCTCAACCAACTGAGCCACACCAGCCGGGCAGCCCTCTTCTTTTTTAAAAATGTAATTTTTTTTCAATTGCAGTTGACATACAATATAATACTAGTTCCAGGAGCACAAAATAATTAGACATTTCCATACTTACAAAGTACGTAATAAGTCTAGTCCCCATCTGACACCATAAGTAGTTATTACAATATTATTGACCATAGAACCTATGTGATTTGGGAAAATGGATGAGAGAGATTAAGAAGTACAAGTGACCAGTTATAAAAATGGTCACTGGGATGTTTCTTTGTCTTCTTGTAAAGATGCTCATACCTAACCTGAAGATGGGTTCCACCCACATAGACTCATCCACACTGAATCGTCTCCAGCGACCCCACCTCCAAATATCATCACATTGGAGGTTCTGACTTCAACACGAATATTGGGGGAAACAAATATTCAGTCCATCTCTCTCTCTCTCTCTCTCTCTCTCTCTCTCTCTCTCTCTCTCTCTCTCTCACACACACACACACACACACACACACACACACACACTGGGTAATTCTAATGTGCAGCCATGTTTGAGAATCATTATTTTAGAACAGTTGCTCTCAACCATTACAACCTTTAGTGCACATCAAAATGACTTGCAGAACTTGCTGCTGGGTACCACCGCCAGTGTTTCTAACTCTCTGGGTCTGGCATGGGACTCCAGAATTTGCATTTTGAACAAATGCTTATGCTGGGACCTCGCTTTGAGAACATTCTCCAAGTTGCTGCCTTCTAATTTATACAAGCTAGTAGAAATTAATTGTAACCAATTTAATCACTCTTGATTTCAGAAATTCAGACCACATCAATTCCTTCATCTCATCACACATATTTATTGAGTGCCAAGTAAGGGCTGGGCCCTCTGTTAGACTATGGAAGGCACTAGAATAAGACTGACAGAAACCTTGTTCCAGTCACTCCTTTATATTTCTATAGCACTGCTCACATTGTTTTGTACACATTTTTCTATCTCCTGATTTATGGTGGAAATTCCTTGTGGAATTGTATAACATCCATCCATTCATTCATTCATTCATTCATTCATCAGTTTACCAGACAGTGTGCTTGCAAATGAAATACAGAGTAAAAGCTGTAATCTACGTCCTCAGAAAATTCCCTGTGTAGCAGGGAACACAATGAATAGACAATTAGAAGGTAGAACAGTAAGTGTGAAAGAGGCTGTAGATGACAGTTACTGCCTCATCTTCACTCCCTGGCTAGTACACACTTCCCTCTGCTGGGCGAATACCAAGCTAATGCTTTATACCTGTCACTCCTTTTGGAGACTGACCTTTGGCTAATGGAGACCACCTTTGGCTAATGGCTGAGAGGTTCCCACCTATCCACTTACTGCTTGGAATAAAGACTTCTGCCAGCAGAAGAAAATGGAGGGGCAGTGAAGTCAGAGGAATCTGCAAAGGATCCCTTACGTGACTAATGTGACTGGAGCACATGGGGAGGATGTTTACTCTGGGATAGGGGCCTGGTGATGCAGGTGATGAACATTTGTCAATGACACAGGAAGTCGTTTGCTATTTTTAGGCTCCAGGGATTTTATTTATTATGTTTTTAAATCTATATTGTTGAGATTATCACAGATGTCCCTCTTTTTTCCCCCTATTGTCCCCTTCCACCCAGTCCCCACTCCGCCCCAGGGCTTCATCTTAAGTAATGCGCATATGCATACAAGATCTTTGTTTAATCTCTTCCAGCTCCCCAGCCCCCTTACCTCTGAGAATAGTCAATCTGTTCCATTTCCATGCCTCTTATTCTATTTTATTCACCAGTTTGTAATGTTTGTTAGATTTCTTATTTGTTTATTTTTATTTTTAGATTCAATTGTTGATAGTTTATGCATTTGTTGCCATTTTATTGTTCATATTTTTGATATTTTTCTTTTTCTTATTATTATTCATCTTTAAGAATACCCTTCAACATCTCATATAATACTGGTTTGGTAGTGATGAACTCCTTTAACTTTTTCTTGTCTGTGAAGCTCTTTTTTTTATTGTCTAAAGTTTTACATATGTCTCCTTTTCCCTGATTGACACCCCCCTCCCCAGCATTCCCACCCAAGGCAAGCCCCCACCGCCCCAGTGTCTGTGTCCATTGGTTATGCTAAATATGCATGCAAACAAGTCCTTTGGTTATTCTCTAACCACCCCTCTCCCCTACCATTTGTCTCTGGATCTATTTTTGTTCATCAAATTATGTTGATCATTATATCTCACATATGAGTGAGAGCATATGATATTTATCTTTCTCCGACTAGTTTATTTTGGTTAGCATAATGCTCTCCAGTTCCATCCATGCTGTTGCAAATGGTAAAAGTTTCTTCTTTTTTTTATAGAAACACAGTATTCCATTGTGTAGGTGTACCACAGTTTTCTAATCCACTCATTTGCTGATGGGCACTTAGGCTACTTCCAAATCTTAGCTATTATAAATTATGCTGCTAAGACCATAGAGCTGAATACATCATTTCTGATTGGTGTTTCTGTTTTCTTGGTATATATGCCTAGAAATAGTATTACCGAGTCAAATGGGAGTTCTATTTTTAACTTTCTGAGGAAATTCCTCAGTGGCTGCACCAGTCTGCATTCCCACCAGCAGTGCATGAGGGTTCCTTTTTCTCCACATCCTCACCAGCACCTGTCCTTTGTTGAAAATAGCCATCCTTTTAGATGTGAGATGTTTTTTGTTGTTTTGATTTGCATCTTTCAGATTATTAGTGACTTTGAGCATGTTTTCATATGTCTCTGGCCCTCTGTTTGTCTTCTTTCAAAAAGTGTCTATTTAGGTCCTTTGTCCCCCCTTTTTTTTTATTGGATCATTTATATTCCTTTTGTTAAGTTGTATGAGTCTCTGTAAATTTTGGAGCTTAAACCGTTACCTAAAGTAGCATTGGCAAATATATCCTCCCATGCAGTGGACTTTCTTGTTATTTTGCTGATGATTTCTTTTGCTGTGTAGAAGTTTTTTATTTTGATTTAGTCCCATTTGTTTATTTTATCCTCAGTCTCCATTGCCCTAGGAGCTGTGTTGGTAAAGATATTGCTATGACATATGTATGCTATTTTGCTGCCTATGGAGTCTTATAGGATTTTTATGGTTTCCTATCTTACATTCAAGTCCTTTAGCCATTTTGTGTTTGTTTTTGTGTATGATGTAAATTGGTGATCTAGTTTCACTTGTTTGCATGTATCTGACCATATTTCCCAGCACCATTTATTGAAAAGACTGTCTTGACTCCCTTGTATGTCCTGTAGTTCCCAAGTACATACAGGTCTTTTACATCCTCAGTTAAATTTATTCCTAGATATCTTATTTTTTTGGTGCAATGGTAACCGGATTTTTTTTTTTTTAGTTTCACTTTCTGTGAGTTCATTATTGTTGTATAAAAAGGCCATTGATTTCTGCATGTTAATTTTCTATCCTGTGACATTACCAAATTCATTTGTTAGATGTAGTTTTTGTCTGTGGTGGTTTTTATCTGACTTTCAATTCTAAATGATAGCTTTGTTGGATAGAATAATCTTGGTTGTAGGTCTGGTTACTCATCACTTTGAATATTTCTTGCCATTTTTTTCTGGCCTGCATACTTTCTGTTGAGAAATCAGCTGACAGTCATACGGGCATTCCCTTATAAATAACTAACTGCTTTTCTCTTGCTGCTTTTAAGATTCTGTCTTTGTCTTTAGGCCTTAGCATTTTAATTTTGATGTATCTTGATATGGTCCCCTTTAAGTTCATCTTGTTTAGGAGTGTCTGTGTTTCCTAGATTTTTAAGTCTATTTCTTTCCCCATGTAGGGAAAGTTTTATGTCATTATTTCTTCAAATAGATTTTCTATATCTTGCTCTCTCTCTTCTTCATAATGTGGATGTTGATATTCTTGAAGTTGTCCCAGAGGCTCCTTATACTCTCTTCATATATTTTTATTCTTTTTTTCTTTTGCTCTTTTGGTTGGGTGTTATTTGCTGCCTCATATTTTGAATGGTTGATTTGATTCTCAGAATCCTTTATTTTATTGTTGAATCCCTTTATATTATTTATTTTAGTGTGTGATTAATTTCTGACTGGTCCTTTTTCATTTTTTGGAGGTTTCTAGAAGTTTCTTGAGTAATCTTATAACTGTGGTTTTGAACTCTATATCCAGCAGTTTGCTTTTTTCCATTTCTTTAATTTTTTATGTGTTTCTTTTTCTGTGCATTTTGGCTGCTTCCCTTGTTTCTATGTATTCAGTAGAGCTGCTATGTATTCTTGAGTTGATAGAGTGCCCTTGTGTAGTAAGTGTTTATAGGGCCAAGTGGCTTAGTCTCTTCAGTCACCTTGCCTGGAAGCTCTAGATGCACCCCTTTGTGGGCTGTGTGCACAGTCTTGTTGTAATGGGGACTTGACTGCTGTTGATGTCACTGGGAGGAATTGACCTCCAAGCCAATTGGCTGTGAGGACCAGCTGTGACTACAATGGGAGAGTTGCTGTGCAAGATACATCCCTATGGAGCAGGACTTGCTTTAGTGGGGCTTTGGTGCTCACCAAATCTGCCCCTTGAATGTTTTGCTTCTGGATGTGTAGAGTTTTGGTATGGTCTGACAATGACCACTGGGTACACCGGTCCTTGGTTCTCCAGGGAAGTGCAAAGTCAGCACCCAGCAGGAGCTACAGAGATATCTTCAAATTCCTCCTCTAATATTATGTGTTAGTATTGTTTTATTAGTAGTAGTAAAACCAATTGTATTATGTTTAGGTTAGAAATGATTGGAAACTAAACTAAAGAAGTAGCAGTGGGGAAGGAGAGGAAGAAGAATTTTGCATGATATTTAGGTTTTAAGTTTTGTTAACAGTTTGATTTAGGAGGACGTGAGAAGATTCTTTGGGTACCTGGATAGTTAAGTAATGGTGCCATTTTCTGAGATGGGACCACAGGAAGAGATGCTGATTTTAATGGGGGAAGTAGAAGTTCAGTTTGTATAGACCAACTGAGTTTGAAATATTTTTGCTAAATCTCTGAGGAGATTTCTACATGTAGTAGGAGAGGTTATATGTCTGACATTAGATAGACAGAGACAGATTGAGCCTTGAGATAAATATCTAGTAGTAAAGAGTATATTAACAGCTGTAACATCTTTTGAGTGTGTGACATTTTAAAAATTAATAATTGAGAAAATGAGAGCCAAAAAATAGCTAAAAGTAGAGGAAGATAATGCAGGACTTAGGAAGACCCAGAAAAAGCAATAGAAAATGTAGCCATCTGAGGACATGATACACCGGAAACCTCAGGTCAAATCAATAATGTCCATTGTGTCTGTGAAACCACAAAAATAGATTATTCAAATTGTTTAAAAAATGTGCATTTCCAAGACCACAGAAGAAATAGAAAGTACAAAAAGAGGAATTTTTACCTCTAATGTCGCAGCTGACATTTCTGTACAAGGTGAGGGAAACATCCACTTAAAACCCATGTTCCTTTGATATATTTCTTCTGAGAACTGGGGCTGAAGAAGTTCTACCATGTGTAATGCTAGCTTTGTAAGAAGAGCTGACTTATTTTAGGTGTTTCAAAAAAAAAACCACAAAAAACAAAATCAAGGAACATACTGTTATCATAGAAGGCTACAGTAATCTAGAAATGAAATGGACACATTTAAAAAAAATGAAAAAGGAAGAAGTAAGTATAACTGTTCTGGAATCAAGAGTTTCTATTCTTGACCAACTAGAGTGGTTCAGTGATTGAGCATCAACCTATGAACCAGGAGGTCATGGTTTGAATCCAGGTCAGGGCACATGCCCAAATTGTGGGCTTCATCCCCAGTGGGAAGCATGTAGGAGGCAGCCGATCAATGATTGGCTCTCATAATAGATGTTTCTATCTTTCTTTCCCTCTCCCTCTCTGAAATAAAAAATATTATTTTTTAAAAAAGAGTTCCTGTTCTTCTGTAAGAAGGAAGTAAAAAATCTATGCAGTATAAGAGGCTTAATTTTTATTTTACAAAGCTAAGTGTGTGAGGCATATAATATTACTTTATTTATTTTAAATCAAATTTAATTTGACCCTAAGCTTCAATACCAGAGAGATAGTAATACATTTACTCTGGGTTATTATTAGGACTCCCGCCCAATTTGAAAGTGTCATACAAAAATAATCTTAGGCTGCTCTGGCCTGGTCTCATGGCTCAGTTGGTTGGAGCATTGTCCAGGACACCTAAAGGTTGGTGGTTCAATTCCAAGTCAGGGCACCAGTAGAGACATGTATAGGTTGCCAGTTGTGGCACATATAGGAGGCAACTGATTGATATTTCTCTTTTTCTAAAAATAAATAAATAAAATATATTTTTAGGTGAGGATTTAAAAAAATCTTTGGGTAAGTATGTTTTTCAGGGCTTTGTTTTGGTGACCCCTTAAAAGTCCACGATCCTTTAAAGCAGTGATTTTCAACTCATGGCACCATAAATTAATTACTAAAATTTTGTGGCAGTTAGGGTAACCAGGCCTGTAGGGGAGGGAGATTGGGGGGGATCAGGCCTGCAGTGGAGGCAATTAGGGTTGACCAAGCTGCAGGGGAGGGCAGTTAGGGGCAATTGGGCTGGCAGGGGAGCAGTTAGGTGTCAATCAGGCTGGCAGAGGAGTGGTTAGGGAATGATCAGGCTGGCACGCACAAGTGGTTAGGGGCAATTGCTGAGCCATTGAGAGCCAGCAATTCTGGACTGTGAGAGGGATGACTGACTGCCCATTTAGGCCTGATTCCACTGATCCCATCAGGATTGGGCCTAAATGAACAGTTGACCATCCCTCGAGGGGTCCCAGATTGGAGAGGGTGCAGGCTGGGCTGAGGGACACACACCTCTGTGCACGAATTTTATGCATTGGGCCTCTAGTTGTTATAATAACTATGAAATTATAACCTAATCTATGTTTGTAAATATTTATTCTTATGTTTTCTTTTGTGTGTGTGATTTTTTTGTTGACAATATTACAGATGTCCTCCATTTCTCCCTTTGCCTCTCTCCATCCAGTTACACTTATGTTTTCTTCTAAGAGTTTTCTAGTTTAGAATTTTACATGTAGATCTTTGATCCATTTTGATTTAATTTTTGTGTTTGTCACTCTTATTGAAAATAAATTGACCATAAGTGTGTTTATTTAAAAATTTATAATTTATTCCATTTCTTCATATGTTTATGCTTATACTAGTGCTGCACTGTCTTGATTAGTATAGCTTTATAGTAGGTTTTGAAATTGGGAAATTTGAGTCCTCCAAATTTGCTTTGCTTTTTCAAGATTGTTTTGGCTCCTCTGCATTTCTTGCATTTCCATGTGAATTTTAGGAACAGCTTGTTTATTTTTGCAATTAATTTTGTTGGTATACTTACAGTGTGGACAAAAAGGGGGCCACATCCTAACAAGATCAAGGAGGGCCTACATGGAGACCTTGCAAATTTAGATACCACATGAGATGGACTGAAATTGAAACTCACTAACTAAAAACAATTTATGCCAGGTGCTAGGCCATAGGAGCAGTTAGGGGCAACCAGGATGGCAGGGGAGGGCAGTTGGGAGGACCAGGTCTGCAGGGGAGGGCAGTTAGGTAAATTTTTGCCTCTTCTGAGTCTGTCTGTTATTTATATGTATGTATGTATGTATGTATGTATGTATTTGCATCTATGATAACAGACCTTTGGAATATCAAGTAATTATTTTCCCCTAACAAAGATCAATCTTTGCCTTAACGAAGTGTTGAGAAAACACAGGCAAAGACAAGACAGGAGGAGAAATGGGTGGCTGGTTTTTAAATATGGCTTCTCAATTGAAATTGCTTCCTGAAAGTCTGAACAAAAACTTTCATTGCATTAATGAAAGTCTGAACAAAAACTTTCATTGCATTAACTCATTAGGCTCTGAATATAAGGGACATTTCCTTCCTCCAACCTGAACCTTAGATTTGGTGAGTAAGTTCTTGCCTTTTTAGCTAACAAGTTTTCATGGAACTAAAAACATTTATGTTAAATAAAAAGTTTTTATGTTAGTAAAAAGTTTAATTTCTTTTAAGTTTATAGCTGAATTAAATATCTTCAGCTTGTTTAAACAACCATCGCAGATAGTAACAATAAAGTTACACATCAATTGATTGAGAAATTGGGTGTGTTTAGTAGACAGTATATAGAGGTAGAAGAAAATGAGGAACAAGCTAAGTTAAACAGTGAGAAGGGAAGAGCCATTTGCAAGAATGGGAAAGAGGCCAAAGAAAATTTATGAAAACCCGTGCCTGAATCAAACAGGAAAAAATAATGGCTGTTAACTGTGAATAGTATGAGCTTTCATGCTATTAAAGTTTACTATAAATTCCTGTTTGGGGGTCACTGTGCTAAAGAACAAATGACATTTTGTTTAAAAAAGAAAGAACGAGTCCTCATACTGGGCTCTGTTTTACTTCAAAGTCATTTTCCAAGGAATAATATAAGAGCCATTTGGAAATATGGCATTTCAAGCTTGGGGTTTCATGTCTATATATAGTTTATCTCCTACCTTAAAAAGAAAAGATGCGTTCATTAAATTTTACTCACCTGTTAGCAAAGTGCATGCATTTTAAAGTTGAGAAATTCTGGAGTTTCTTATCAAAACATCTCTATCTGGGTTCCCAGCTTCTTAGCAAGGAACGCAAACATGGACACAATAAGCTCCTTTAACTAATATTTCTTGAGATTTGAAATGGCAATGCTGTGGGGACTTATGTAACACAAAGTCCTTGTGCCTGGAGATGTTAGATTTTAGGTAGTGAGAGAAAAATAAAATAACAGACGCTCACAATGATGCAGTTTAAAAATTTATTGTGTGGGAAGAGATTAACCAAAAAACTTATATGAATATATGAATAACCCATAGACACAGACAATAGTGTGGTAAAGTCCTGGGGGATGGGGTACAGGGTGGAGAGGGCCAATGGGGGAGAAACGGGCCATCTTTAATACGTTCAACAATAAAGATAAATTTTAAAAGATGTCAAACATATTATTAGAGGTGAAAAATCTGAAACGTGTAAAAATAACAGTAATAGTGGCAGTCATTTTGTTTAAAAAATCTGCTGTGAAACTTCATATATCTGAACTGGACCAAACCAAACCATTGAGTACCTGTATAATAGGTAGAGACATTTTAGAAGAGCTATGGCAGTAGTGGCTAAAAAGCCAGGTGAAATGAGAATGCATCCTGTTGTACAAAGAACCAAATGTTCTTTATGAGATGGGGGTTTGAGAAAAAAGTATAAAGTTCTCAGATAGGATTGCCAATACCCTATCAAATTATAAAGTAGGAAGCATATTTTAAACCTTCCATTTAGGGGAAAGAAAGGAAGATTTTAAGAGATGATGGGTCAGTATAAACACTGGGCATGGAGGCTGGGACCGGGGAGAGGAACGCAACAGAAAAAGGACTGAAACCTGTGGATTAGCATGATTAGTATGACCTTCAAAAGATTTCATTATTATTGGGAGTCATGTGCTACCTTTGGATGCTGAGGCAGTCTAGGAAGGGACATGCTAAAGGTTGGGGGATTCAGAGTGCTGAGAAAGACACCATCTAAGTAATCAACTACTGGTATCTTCCAGTGTGACCTCCGTTTCTGGTTTCTGAAAGCCTTTCTCTCTATCCTCATGGCTAACACTCTAGTAGCATTATTATCTAGCCAAATGGGCCACTACACTACACCGCAGCTTGACATCCCTTATAACAGTGGTTCTCAACCTTCCTAAGGCTGCGACCCCTTAAGACAGCTCCTCATGTGGTGGTGACCCACAACCATAAAATGATTTCCGTTGCTACTTCATAACTGTAATTTTGCTACTGTTATGAACTGTAATGTAAATATCTGATATGCAGGATGTATTTTCATTGTTACAAATTGAACATAATTAAAGCATAGTGATTAATCACAAAAACAACATATAATTATATATTGTGAAATATATATTTCTAATTACAAATAAATGAAATTTTGTCTTGAATCGTGATGTAGCATGGGTAACAGTCTTCATATAACAACAGTAAACTACATTGCTACACTTTGCTACACTGAGGAGCAGTGTGTTGGTTCCTAAGACCATGGGAAATAGGTGTTTTCCGCTGGTCTTAGGTGACCCCTGTGAAAGGGTCATTCGACCCCCAAAGAGGTCGCAACCCACAGGTTGAGAACCTCTGCCTTATAAGAACTTCCCTCCTTTTGCTTTAACCATTTTTTTATTCTGATGATCCATCTTTTTAACCCCCAATTTTAGCTGATCTGATTCTGCCCACTTGAAATTCCTGCTTCAAGTTCCTGCTTTACTAATTATTTTCAAGCACTTTCATAAGCACTTAGAAACTTCATTTCATGCAGTTTTCTCCAATCTTTAGCCCTCGCCTCATCTAGCACGGAACTTTTATATTTGCTTCTGTGCATTTGCTCAGCTGTTTTCTCAGCCCAACTTCCTTTTGTTTAGATTCTACTCATCCTTCAAAGCCCTGTCTAAATCCTATTTTTAACTTGAAAACTTAGGCTACTTACTTCAGCTCATGAATATTGCTTTATATTCTTTTCTCTTTGCCAACGTTTAAGTCTATTAACTAGGCTGCTGAGAAAAAAAAAAATGACCTCATTTAACATTTTGTTGAATCCTATAGTCTCATATTTCCATTCTGCCTTTCTAACCATAGAGTAAACATTTTGACAATGGAAGAAATTCTAAGAATCCTATAGCACCTCAGGCTGTGGTGGGCAATGCGCAGTTACCACACAGTACACATACTTGTTGACTGAGAAGTTGTGTTGAGTAAGATGAATGTCACAAGGATGAAAAGTATAGGGAAGTGGTCAAACTCGGAGTGGCACTCATCAGAAATCATTTCCAAAGAAGGTGATATGATTTAGCAAAGGTTTCTGTGTCTTCTTTCTTTAAAGACAGAATGAGAGAGAGAGTCATAGAAAAGAAAATTTCAAAATATTATCTGGTCTCCTTTGTTGTTTGGTACAAACACTCTAGGGAAAATGGAACCTGGAATATTTGATGGGCCCTCCAATTATGACATCTCAACCTGGAGGTGCTTTATTTTCTTTTATGCCTCAGATCCCTGTTCTTATTAATAGTGGAGATTATCCAAGAGCAAAGAATGTGTGGTCCTTTGGACCAGGGACCAGTTTCCAAAATTAAAATAGCTCCCTAATTATCATCTCTTCTGTCTCCTGTCCATTTCTGCCACCCATGGCAATGAAGAACTCCATTAAAAAACATTGCTATTTTATTAAAAACGCTAAATTGATTTAGTATTCTTTTTAATTTCCCAGTAGGCTTTGAAGAGATTACGGAACCATCTGTGAATGCCCAGAAGCAGTAATAACAAGAGCAGGAGAATCTGCCTCAGCTTGGGTGGCCCTTTCTGTTTCAGAAGTGACTTGAGTGGGGTCATTGACTTTTCTGATTAGTTATAGTTCTTTGTCTTCTTTCAAATGGAAAACAACGGAGACAATACTTTTCAATCCTCTTTTAGGATGTGGTGAAAAAGGAACTTTTACTGAAGTAAAGAGCTTATGGAGATTAGTTAATGGGTTTGTACAGAAGTCAGAGTTCATGAAAAAGCTGAGCAGTTTAATTCTTTACTTTTTAAGAAATTATTTATCACTTTTTAAATTATAATTTACTTTCAATATTATTTTGTACCAGTGGCCCAGTACACAGATTCATGCACATTAAAAGGAAATTAATTAGAAGAAAGATTCGTACATAATTATATTACTATAAGAAATTATATGTCAAATTGGTATATATAATAAAGTATTATAAAATTAAAATACAAAATATTTTAATAGCAATATATGCACTTTCTCTCTAATAGAAGTATCAGAGATGAAAGAAAATTAATAAAATGTATATGAAAACAATATATAAATTGATTAACTAATAACAACATGATATAAAAATGACATGATATAAAAATAACAAAAATGATATAAAAACTGATAAAAAATGACTGATAAATTGATAAACAACATGATATAACAATGAAGACATATAGAAACAACAAAAACATGATGTAAAAGCAGCATAAACATGCTATAAAACAATATTAACATGATATAAAAACAACATTGATAAAAACAAAGACTGACAAATTGATTAAACTTATTCTAATATCTCCCTGTACACCACATTAAGAGTAAAACCACTTTCAAGCGCTTGACTAATTTCCCTGTTGCTCAGTTGTTGCATAGCCTCCCACTAACCCTTTGCCAGCCTGGTCACCCATGCAATCTGATTCTTGGTCATTTGGTCACCCCTCACTAACTTCCCTGCTGGCCTTGTTGCCCCACACCTCCTGTTCAGTTGTCTATTCAGTTGTTTTGGATATGATGATCACTTAGCCTTTTATATATTTAGATAGATTGGTTTCATGTGTACAGCATATTAGGCAATCATATAATCTACAAAGTGATCCCCCTGATGTTTCCAGTACCTACCTGGCCCCATACATAATTATCACAATATCCTATAGGATAAAGAGGCAATATGCAAATGACCATCACTCCAACACAACAGATGGCTGCCCCCATGTGTTCAAAGATGGTTGCCCCCATATGACACAAGATGGCTGTCACAAGATGGCTGGCAGAGGAGGGCAATTGTGGGAGACAAGCTAGCAGGGGAGGGCAGTTGGGAGGGACCAGGCCTAAAAAGGAGGACAGTTGGGGATGATCAGGTCTGGGGTGACCGGGCTGGCAGAGGAGTGTAGTTGAGGGTGACCAGGCCTGAAGGGGAGGGCAAATGGAGGGAACCAGGCCTGCAGGGGACAGCAGTTAGGGGTGACTGAGCTGACAGGGGAGGGGAGGTAGGGGAAACAGGCTGTCAGGGGAAGGCAGTTGAGAGTGACGCGACCTGCGGGTAGGAAATTGGGGGTGACCAAGCCTGCATGGGAGGACAGTTAAAGGGCAAGCAGGCTGGCAAGTGAGGGATGTTAGGGGTGAGCCAGCAGAGGAGAGGGCAGTTGGGGGTGACTAAACTGGAAAAGGAGGATAGTTAGGGGTGACCAGGCTGGAAGGGGAGAGTACATAGGGGCAATCAGGCTGGCAGGAGGGCAGTTAGTTGTTGATCAGGCTGGCAGGGTAGTGGTTAGGGGCAATTAGGCAAGAAGGCAAGCCATTGGGAGCCAGCAGTTCTGGATTGTGAGAGGGTATTCAACTATCTGTTTAGGCTCTATCTAACCAAATTTTGTGCACCGGGTCTCTAGTTATTGACTATATTTCCTATGCTGTATTTTATATCCCCATGACTATTCTGTACAAATTTATATGTCTCAATCCTTTTACCTTTTTCACTCAGTCCTCCAACCCCTTCCCATTTGGCAATCACCAGTCTGATCTCTGTGCCTATGAGTCTTTTTCAATTTTGTCTATTCATTTATTTTCTTATTTAGATTCCATATATAAATGAGACCATATTCCATTTGTCTTTCTCTGACTGACTTCAGTTAATACAACACCCTCTAGGTCCATCCATGCTGTCATAAATGGTGATATTTCTTTTTTTATGCCAAGTATCATTCAATTTTGTAAATGTACCACATTTTTTTTATCTACTCCTCTACTTAAGTTGCTTCTTATAAATAAGCTTGGCTCTTATAAATAACTAGTGGCCCATTGCGTAAAATTTGTGCATTGCAGTGAGGTGGCGAGTTGTTCCTCAGCCCAGCCTGCACCCTCTCCAATCTGGGATCCCTCAAAGGATGTCCTACTGCCAGTTTACAAGGATCGAGCCTAAACCAGTAGTTGGACATCCCTTTCACAATCCAGGCCTGCTGGATTTCCCCTAACCACTCTCCCTGCTAACCTGCTCAACCCCATCTTCCCTTCTCACTGGCCTACTCATCCCCAACTACCACCCTGCTGGCCTGCTCACTGTAACCTGCCCCCTTGCTGTCCTGATCACCTTCAACTGACCCCCCACTGATGGCCTGCTTTCCCCCAACGGCCCCTGCCATCCCATCCTGGCCTGATCATCCCTTGGAGATCCAAGGTCCCAGCCCTTCCTTTTTTCTTTTCCTTTTCTTTTCCAAGGCTGACTGGAAGCAAGTATCTAGGATTTGTTTATCTTTTATAGTTGAAACTTTGTAACCTTGAGCAGAGGTCAAAACTGGCCAAGGCAGGTGGCAAACTTGGCTTCCTCCATCACTGGGGCAACCCAAGCCTCCTGTTTGTTCCAGCTCTGTGGCTGACTACCATTTTGGTTGGGTTAATTTGCATACTTGCTCCTGATTCGCTCAGTGGAATGATAGTTAATTTGCATGTTTCTCTTTTATTAGTGTAGATGCTGCAGTGAACATAGGGGTGCATGTATTTTTTAAAAATTAGTGCTTTGTTTATTCAGATAAATCCCCAGAAATTAAATCACTGGTATGAAGAGTTCCTAAAAAATAAAAATAAAAATAAAAATTGTTTCATTCTAAACTTGTTTTTATATATGGCATATTCTTTAGTAGTCTGGTGAAACTAATGTACTAACTTCTATGCCAGTTAGAAAGCTATTGTTTCTTAGCTCCAAGTCCATTCTTCTAAAATCCACAATTTCTGATGCGAAGGCTCAGACCTTCCAAATCTCATTTTAGCCTGGCCACCTGGCTCCCCACTGAGCTATGCCAAATAGAGGACACTAGATGGAGATGACAAGGATGAAGGAGGGAGAATGGATTCTCTCCTTCCTGTTTGTTTCTTGCCTGCTTCTTTCTGACTATGCAATACCTTTTCACCTTAGCATCAGCAGTATTTTCCTATAACAACAGCTGAATTTATTTTGCAGCTTTTCCAACACTTGTGGAGTTGGGTTATGGCACTACTTCAGAGACATGAGCACCAGCTAGCACGCCCTTCTGAGAAGTTCATGTTTCAGCTCCGCTGGGTCTTTCCTCTGGACCTCTAAGTTTTGAACGTATCACCTCCTTCCCTTTGTTTTCCTAGACCAAGGAGTGTGGCTTCCTTCTTCAATCAATACTTCCATAACACCTTCATGCAGTGGTAGGCAAATTTGCATCCCTATTGTCTGTGGCGACTTTTATTTTATAAGAGAAGAGTTGAGTACTGTGATGGAGAACATAGCTGAAAATATTTAGTATCTGGCCATTTGCATGAACAGTTTACTGAACCCTGACACAGTGTTCTGTTCTTGCCTTTTTAGCTAATAAGCTTGCATGGAACTAAAAGTTTATGTTAAATTCTCTGTGCAAATAATTGATATGGTTTCTGTTTCCTGTTTAGACACCAACTGATACAAAAATTGGTTCCACAAGTAATCCCAGGAAGTACATGCTCCCAATGTGAATCTGAGGACTGAACTCCTGCTGAAATTAGTTACTAGCTATCCATGGCATACTGTAGTATCTCAAATAAATGTATGACTTCCAAGGTGGAAATCATGTTTTCTCTTATTCAGAGCCAAAGATCTTGGCAGGTATTTTCTATAAATGCTGCCATGTGTGGAGATAGAAGAGAGAATATGTATGAATGTTTCATTACAAATCTGCTCAGCATTGGAAAAAAGCAATTCAGGGCAAGACCCTACTTGGGTGGCCATGGTTGGTTGCCTACTTAGCAACCACCCTTTCGTTTTTTTCCCCTTGCCAGTAGAATTATGGTTTCCTTTACCGTGTGATATGGACATCAGAGGAGACTTGGTCTCCCCTAGCTGTGGGGGAGTGAGAAGTGAGTCTTGATTAAGTGAATCCAGACTTAGTAATTACCTTTGATAATGGTTTAAGCATGGGTATCTGATGCAATTATGGGCAATGAAGTGAGATGGCAAGTCTGCTGAGAGGTGTCTAGGAAAGGATAAAAGGAGATGATGCATGGGAAGCAACAATCCTCTCTCTCTCTTCCTCTCTCTCTCTCTCTCTCTCTCTCTCTCTCTCTCTCTCTCTCTCTTTCTCATTTTGGTTGTGGTTAGACAAGGAGATGATGCCTAGAGTTCATGCAACCAAAATGTGATAATAAGGGGAGCAGTGTGGCAGTATCGAAAAATGGAAAGGAAGTGGGCCTTTGCTGACATCATAGAGATCTTGTATTAATCAATTAATCAGTGTATTTGTTATACAATAGATGTCTGTACGAAGGCATGTTTAATTGGCTTTTTTTTAAAAACTTGCATCTCAAAGTGTCATAACCATATCACTGTCTTCAGTAAAGGACACCTTTACCGATGCCCAAGTACAGATGTGAAAGGCATTTCATTCTGCCTGAGATCTTGATGCCCGAGGCCACAGAAGTCTGCCATCACATGCAGGAATGCTTTTAGAGCTCCGAAGTTCTAGCAGACTAATTTAGAGAGTGGGTAAAATGCCGGCCATTTCTGAAGCTCATCAGTTAAGACAGAAAAAGTCGGGTGATTAGCATGTGTAGGGAAACTAACCCTAAACAGCCCTTTCAAACCCAACTATGCTCTGGCGAGGCATTCCTGTGCGGTGTGTTATGTGTTACCATGTTATGAAACTGGCTTTGACATTTGGATGTCTACCATTTGGTGAGTGGTTAGTTATGAAATACTACTGGTTCAACAGATTATACTTTTGGACTACAGCCTGGACTTCTGGGATCTTTTTAGTGGCTGGTTTATTTGTATTTCCAAGGTCATTTTTCCAATAAGCCAACACAATCAAATTACATGCAGCTTTGAAGACATTCTACCTTACAGTTTGACATTTTAATTAGGACTTTAAAGAGATAATAATCACTGCCCACAACTTCCCCAATGTTACCCTGAAATGGGTCAGTTAATTAGGGTCCCAGAAAAAAAAAAAACCCACTCTGCATACATTTCTTTTAAATTGTTTTTCCAAACTTCCCTCACCACATCTCTTGGCTTCAACTCAGACCAAATCAAACAAACATCAGGGAAGGGTTCAATCTTTTCGGCCTTCTAAAAAATCCGAGGGTGCAAATCAGGAAGTCAGTCTGTGTCTATCATCTAAAAATGTATGTTTTATCCTGCATAAGGTATTTTTCTTTCATTTCAAGATTGCTTTAGAAATGAACACCACACCAGTTCATTTCATTAGATCACTCTCTATGAAGACCATTAGGATCCTGTTCACCTGATCCCTTTGATTCTTTATCTACACTTTATTATTCTTTATCTCTCTTCATGATTAACTGGTGGTCCCAGTAAGGAATCTTTTAATGCTCTTTGCATTAAATTCCTTCTAAGTGGATTTTACAAGGTAGAAGGGAAAATGAATCCATCCATTAATGAGCAACAAAGGGGCTCAGGGTGTGATACCAATTCAAGAAATGAATTCTGTACTGTTGCGTGGATTATGTGTAACAGGATGCTCACTGCCTCCCAAGCCTTGCCCCTCCCAATCCCTGGGGTCAATAGACAAGAATGGAAATGTGGTGAATGTCTGAGTTGTTTGCCTAATGCTCTGATGTGTTTTGACACATTCAGGAGGGAGAAGTGGCTGTTGCTTCCCAGAACGGGCTTAAGGAGTGTAACAATATGCCAGGCCAGTACCTTAGACTCACTTTTGAACCTGACGACATGAATCTCAAGTCTCCAGTTGGGCAATCAGTTGGAAAGATCTAGCTCAGTTCCTGGGATCTTAGCAGTTATCCAGTTTCTTTTTGTAAATTAAATTTATTGGAGTGTTATTGGTTAATAAAGTTATATAGGTTTCAAGTGCACACCTATAATACATCATCTGTATATTGTATTGTGTGCTCACCAACCAAAGTCAAATCTCCTTCTGTCACCATATATTTGACCTCCTCTATCCTTTACCACCATCCTTTGCACCCCATTTTTCTCTTGTAACTACCAAACTGCTGATGTGTCTATGATTTTTTTGTTTGTGTGTTTTTGTTCACTCGTTGCTTTCATTTTTATGTTCCACATGTGAATGAAGTCATATGGCTCTTGACTTTTTCTGTCTGATTTATTTTGCTGCATTTCATCTTTTCTTATGGCTGACTAGTATTACATTCTGTATATGTACCACACCTTCTTATTTAAAAATATATATATATTTCACTGATGTTTTTGTTTTTACAGAGAGGAAGGGAAAGGGATAAAGACTTAGAAACATTGATCAGCTGCCTTCTGCATACCCCCTACTGAGGATATGCCCACAACCAAGGTACATGTCCTTGATGGGAATTGAATCTGGGACCTTCAATCTGCAGGCTGACGCTCTATCCACTGAGCTAAACTGTTTAGGGCTATACCACACCTTCTTTAGCCAGTCATCTATCTAGGGACACTTTGGTTGTTTCCAATTAGTAATGTTTCTTAGTTTAACAGCCCTGCTGTTATTTTAATTTGAAAGATATCCTCAATTTGTGACTTCATTGAAGATTTCTTTTCCATCATCCTCGTAAATGTATCCACTTCACTCTTGTTCATTGTCAGAGGCAGGTGTATCCTGAATCAAATTATATTCAAGCTCTCATACCCCTCACTTGCACAGGTGTCTTCCAAGTCTCTGGCAAGAATTCTTGCAAGGTGTTCACAGGACATCTGTTTTGTTTTTGTTTTTGCAATATTTGAAAATGTAAGACAATCTAACAACAATTAGTTATCATCACTATATACTTTTACAATCAATTTTGTCATCCTTGTCTTAAAGAAAAACCTCCAAATTGCCCAGCCGTTAGGTCAAGCAAACCTGGATTTGACCCTATTAATCAGATAAGTACTTTTTTAAAGATTGTAGGTCCTAGATTAAAAGAGTGTGATGTGTCCAGATATTACTAGGTAGTTTTTGAAGGTAGCCATTTATGCAAAAAATTTCATTGTGGCAATTTTTTTAAAAAAATCTTATTCCTGTCACCATGTTTCCCTGAGATTTCTCCAAATCTGAGACATTGCTCAAATCTTGGGGGTTTAAATCAGTTAAGGTATGTAAAGCATTCAAGATAGTACATAAGCCTTGTAAGTCCTCAGTGGATGCTATCCATACTTATTATTGTTATATTAATTTCCTCCAAATCTTACAGCCTTTGTATTATTATTGCTAACCTGAGAATGCACCATTCCTCAGTTGTATCATTTTAATTTTTTCTGCTATTACAAGTATTTGTTTCACAATTTTCAGCCATCTAGGAGAGTAACAAAATACAATTTTTTTTTTATGAGGGGCCACCAAAATTCATGATGGCTTAGTACAATGCCCCAAAGAGACTGTGGAGGCGCAGAGGGAGCTGCTCCATTATTTACCAGCTATGTGACCACCTTAGCTTCACTTCCTTCATCTGGGGGAAAAAGAGATAATTCCTGTTTAATAAGAATGTTTAGGGGATAAGTATGTGAAGTATCTAGAATAAACTAGGGACTCAATGAATGGGCATCATTATTATAATCAACCAATCTCAATGATGTAGTGACTGAACCCCAAAAAAGGCATCATTAGTGGAGAAATTCAGATGATTTTATGTCAGTTGGGGAGATAGTCCAGAGCATGGTGATTTGCTTAGTATTTCCTAAATCTGCTGCAATTAAAATTTCTATACCTATGAACAGCTCTATGTTTCCTAAGGAAAAGGATAGAGAACAATAAAAAGATACAATTCTGGGATTATTAGGAATGCTGATAAATTAACCCATAGGCTCACTTTATAGGGTTTTATAGCACTCAAAATAGAATTCTAAATCTAAGTAATGCACTTTGAGGCCTACTAGAATTTAATTAAAATGTTATCTGAACGAAGTCTAAATTTACTTGCTTAATCAATCTAACTATACTAGATTACTATATAGACTTATGTAATAATTAGTAATGGTAAATGATTAGTGAGAAATGGCTTGCTGGTAAAAATATTCCTCAAATCTCATTTGAAACTCATCCCACTTGCTTTTACCATCAGAGATTTGAATTATTGATCTCTACATTATCTAGAAATTTTAAGAACAATATCTATAGTATTCTCTTAATTAACGTGAATAAACTATTTGTTATTGTTTGTTTCTACACAAATTATATAGATTGTCTCTTAACCACTTTGTTTAAAGGGGTCAAAATTGATAAGATCTTCTCTCAAACTTGAAGATGACTATAAATTCAAGCATGCTAGACCAAGCCAGGCATATCTGCACAGACTCACATGAAACAAATGGATTATGTGCTATATAATAGTATATATTGCCCTCAAAAAATAAATATGTACTAAATATGAAATATATAAAATTCTAGGCTATGAGCTTCTTAAGGACAGTGTCTAGCAGACTGCCTGGAATATAATAGATACTCAGTATATATTTGTAAAATGAGTAAATGAATGAACTGACTTAAACTGAATTAAGCAGAATAATTTGTACTTGGTAGGGAATGCACATGAAATGTCCTGAATAATCTGAATCTTTGAGTTTCTTAAAGGATAATCAGAGACTTTTAAAGCTTAGAAAGGAATTTAGTCTCTTAGGAAGAACTACATAGGCCAGACCACTTCATTTACACCAGTCAGACTAATTAATTTATATAAACTAGTGATGGAACCAAGAGCTTGTATGGAGGGAAAAATGAAGTGTACATAAATATAGTATATTTTCACATAAATCCATAAATAATAATGAGAATTTATAGAATGACTGGAGGCTTGGTGTACAAAATTCATGCATGGGGTGGGAGGTATATCCCTCAGCCTAGGGACTGCACCCTCTCCAATCTGGGACTCCTTGAGGGATGTCCAACTGCCCATTTAGGCCCAATACCACCCACAATCCAGGATTGCTGGGTCCCAACGGCTTGCCTGCCTGCCTGTCTGATTGCCCCTTAATCACTCCCCTGACAGCTGGATTGATGCCTAACTGCTCCCGTGCTGGCTTGATTGCCCCTAACTGTCTTCTCCTGCTGGCCTGGTCACCCCTAACTGCCCTCCCTTGCCAGCCTGGTCACCCTTAACTGCCCTCCCCTGCAACCCTGATCATCCCTAACTACCCTCCCATGTTGGCCTGGTTTGCCTCTAATTGCCCTCCCTTTCGGGCCTGGTCCCTCCCAACTGCCCTACTCTGCTGGCCATCTTGTGGTGGCCATCTTATGTGTTGGAGTGATGGTCAATTTGCATATCACCCTTTTATTAGATAGGATATTAAGAAAATGAGTGCAATGACAAGACTTGGTATCTTCTGAAATTATTTGTTCTTTCTTATAGTTATCAATTTCATTCAGACTAACTCCCAAGGACTGTCCAGATAATTTTGTTATAAGAAAAACCAATTGCATTGTGTACTATGTGATAAAAAAAATGTTAATCATGGTTAAAAGCTTTGGAAATGTCTGTCTTTCAAAGGTTTATATTATTATGAGTTTTTAAATATGTTTTTATTGATTTTACAGAGAGAGGAAGGGAGAGGAAGAGAAAGAGAGAGAGAAATATCTACGTGAGAGAACAAAACCAATAATTGCCTCCTCTCTGTCCCTTATTGGGGATCAAACCTACAACCCGGGCATGTGTCCTTACTGAGAATCAACTGGTGACATTTTGGTGCATGGAATGTTGTTCAACCAACTAAGCCACACTGGCCAGGGCTGTGATAAAGCTTGGCATCTATCTTGTACATGGTATAAGTAGAAAATTAGATGGAAGTGAAGAAAAGGAATTAGGTTTTATACAGTTGACAAAACCTAAAGCACAAAAAATCCACATGACTCCAGTTACTGTCAAACCCCATTTAGTTGACCAGAGAAATAAGGGGGTATAAAACAGAGGGCACTGTGTCTTTGCATGTTTGAAACCCTCTACCATAGGAATCTGAACATGTGTGTGACCTTGATTCATTGGATACTTGAGTCCTTCTTTGCTTGAGGTGTTTAGTAGTTTCCTTAACTTCAAGAAAAGCTACTTGCCTAAGAAACAGGTTGCAGTATGCTTGGCTGTATCAGCTCAGCTAACTGATCAGATTTTCAGTTCCCAAGGAAATTTAGGCTCAGCCAAACTTTTGAATTCTTTGGAATACTCTGAGTTGGTGCTTTTTAGAGGTATTTTGCCCATTGGTAGCAGTCACGAGGTCTGGAGTATGCAGACTAGTTCCCTTTATATCTTAGTTTTGAAAAACCACTGATGGATGAGCTTGACCAGATCTTGGGTAGATGATCCATAGAATTGACATGGAATCCCAGACTAAAGTTGCATTGTCTGAAAACAAGAGATACACAATTTAGTCTATTCTTGGTGGTGAGTAAAAGAAGACTGGGAAAGTTCCAAAATTCAGGCAGAGCAAAACATTGAGTCTTGCCAGCATGAGACCAGTGAGTACTAAAAGGAAGTTATAGCTACAGGTGGAAAAATACTATTTTTGTATTTTTCTTCCCAATGCCCTCAAAAGTTTTGGCAGAGATATCAATAGAAGCTGCTGCCCTTGCTGTACAAAAATGAGGAGAGAGATAGAGAATGTAAAGGAGAAAATTGAATTCAGTATCTGGACTTATTGAGTCAGGCCTGGCAGAGCAAATGTTAGGTTTTCAGTGAAATAATTTCTATAAGTTGGAATTAAATTGATTTGATGGCTCTGAGGCTAATACCTTTGGGCATCCTTAAGAAAGGATCTTTTGAAATGTCTGTTTGTACAAGAGATATGAAGTTCAAAATAATATTTGAAAAATGTTAGGTATATCAAAAGAGAAATTTTATTAGAATATTCCTAGTCTCTTTAAAATTAATCTTGCATCATTTTTCATGAGGGGGAATACTGAATAAACAACATGTTCGTTAGTCATGACTGGTATACTCAACTTGTACACTAGTTAGGACTTTTTGTCAAAACATCAATTTACTTCCTTAGCCTGGGGGAACTGAACTAGCAAATGGATATCACTTTTAAAATAAGCACACAATTGTCTTGTTGGTGTGTGCTACATGAAAGAGTTAAGAAAATAAATAAAAACACTTCCTTTCACATAAAACTTCTTTTTGTTAGTATCTCAGAGTTAAGTGATGGGGAGGTAGAGAGAATGGAGAAATATCTCTGGCATTTTAGCTTTAGGTTGCACAAGTCATACTAAATCTCTCTGCTTTTGTGATAGCACATTTTTTCTTTCCCAGATTTTCAAGTCTTTCAACATTTTCTTTGACCAGTGAGTGACCTTGTAGGAATTTTCCTACGTATATATAGCAATTAGGAAGACTACACAATGCAGAAGTATTTCGTATTTCTTATCTGTGTGTCATTTGCTTGTTCCATGGTCATGGGAGATTACAATTTTCCAACCTCAAAGAATGTGTTTTGTTAATTTCTTTTCAAATGCTCCTTACTCAGTGAATGATTCAGAAGGAATACGCTCAGATTCAGGTGATGGGAGTCAGAGCTTGCCAGACCACAAAATCATCAGCTGCTTGGGCTTGAAGGGTGATTTCAGTTGCTTAAGAATTTGGGGGCGAAAACACTGTTTGTGGTAAATTTGTAGAAATTTTGCAAACATCACAAGGACAGGGATCATTGTCTATCATTTATTCAGTTGAAGAGCCTTGTTACAATCAGTTTACTTTCATTAATTTTTTTATCTCTTTCTCATCATTGTTTACATGGTTAGATCTTCTAATAATTTACAGATTCAGGGGTGGAATTAGGGAAAGCAAGATGATCTTGCCTGTACTTTGGTCTCCGTGCCCTGACTCATTTTCAAAAGTGAGCATGGCTCAGAATCCCGGAAAGGTGTGTTAAACTCTGGATTGCAGAATTCCCCACCCCTCCAATGGACTCTGATTCAGTAGATCATGGGCAGGGCCTGAGATTTGTGTTTTTAAATAGTTCCCAAGAGTGGCAAGTCTCAGGACAAAAATTGCTCTAACCAGCCATCAACTTCCACCCTTTCCAGCACATTGTACTTTTTCTTTTGTGTGCGTATCATTTTTTCCCCTAGTTTCTTTCCCTCTTTCCCTGCTCATTTCTAAATATGATGCTAAATGTGGCAAACATGCGTAAGCCAACCATGTAACTTAATAACTTTCAAAATAGATGGCATTCTTCTTATTTATTCACCTGGGCATTGTAGTAATGCAACTAGTTAGCTCAGGATACATTGACATTTCCAAGGATCACAGCCATTCTTGTGAGTTATGTAAGCTCAAGCAGGGTCATAGTAGAATTCTGTGCTAGAATGTAAGCTTATTTCTGTTCCACTATGAAGTGCTTGTCCCCAGTGGTGTCATTCGCTCATCAACCTGGCCTCCGGTTATCAGTAGAGGTGTTCCCTAAATATTTGTTTTGGGAAAAGAGTAGAGTTCCTATTTTCATACAGTGAGACACGTATTGTCTCCCAACGTGTTTTCAAGTCAGTTATGTCTCAGTTGTTGGGGAGATCGTAAAGTAGATCATCAGGTTGGTCATCACTAACGCGCAGGAGGTGTAAATATAACCCATGTTAAGTGTGGTATAAATGCCAAGGAAGCAGTTTATCTTGTTAAATTCCATCAAGGGCGAGTGACACAGCAGCTGCGGATCTGTCCATAGTGGCCTGGGGAATACATGCCAGCACTTTGACGATCTTATCTGTATCCCCACAGGTGGGAAGTCCCTGCATGTGATCAGAGCTGCAATTATAATGGACTCGAGAAAGTCATTGAGAGAGGCAGCTGCATTTGCAATGCTCCGGACTAATTCAATGGATTTTCTTCCCATCTTCTGCAGCATTCCGCGGCTTCTTTGGTGACCAGCTGCATTGTCTGGCAGTGGGCTCAAGTGCTCACAACCGCACCCAGCAAGGAGCATTCTGAACAGTGATGTTCCAGTATAAAAGGACAGAGCTGCACACAAAGGTAGGCCTTTACTTTGGGTGAGATAACTTTCAACTGCACAAAATCTCAGGCCCGACCACATGCCATTCCTCGCTGTCACACTCATGGCACTGGGCATGTCTTCACTCTTTTTTTTTTTGAATCCTGAAAGGGACTAGGGATACTTGATGTCAGCAGCATGTCCCGAGTTTCCTGCTTCTTAACTCTCTCCATGTGCCATTTGCCTCTTTGCTTCTCTTTACCACTTTCAGCTCTGATCCCCTCCTTTGATGAGCACCGTGGATCTGTTCTGACAGAAGAGTTCCTATGGTTTATTAAGATGATTATTTTTGACAATGGTTTGGTTCCCTGAATGTAATGCTGTGTATTTTCTTTTGATGGGAGAAACACACAGTGTTGCAGCCTTTATATGAAATACAGTAAGCCCAGCTCTGTCCACCCATGGATCCACAGTGAAAGTCGCTGCCTACAAAGTATGGTGATACTTCTTCGTTGCACTTGTCATGTAAGAGCTGTGACATTTGAATAATTAGTCATTATCTTCCTCACTGAACATAGGCTATAGTAAAGACAGTGGCTACCTGTTTTTTTCCCCACTGTTGGGGTCTCTCAATGTCTATCAGAGTGTCTAATACCTAGGAGCTATACAATAATATTTGTCGTATGGAATGAAAGAATATATACATCTCATGTGTACTGGTTGAAGGATGGAAAGTCCTTAGCTGGTTTTAACTACACATAAGAAATGGTACTCTGCTTTGGGAAGGACTTTGCTTTGCTGAAAGACTTAAATTTTATTTTTAACATGAGTTTTATTCATGAGTTTTTTTTTTTGTGTGTGTGTTTGTCTTAGTTTATTTTGAGATACTGAAGGGTTGCTATTTGTTGGGAGGAAATAGACAATGTATCACTCAGTAAGGAGAAATATTAACTATGATAAATTGCACAAACCTTCTATTCTGCACTTTATATCATGTTTTTTAAAACTTTGGAAACATAGCCTGTCCTAGTTTTGCTAGAGTTGCCATAACAAAATATCACAAACTGGGTGGCTTACACAACAACAATTTATTGTCTCTCAATTCTGGAGCTTAGAAATATAAGATCAAGATGTCCACAGTGTTGGTTTCTTCAGAGAACTAGGAGGAAGAAAGCTCTTCCATGCCTCTCTCTCTGGTGGTTCCTCACAATCTTTGGCATCGCTTGGCTTGTGGAAACATTACCCTGCTCTCGGCCTTCGTGTTCGCATGATGTCTCCCTTATATCTGCATCCTCTTATAGGACATCAGTCATATTGGATGGGGGCCCACTCTACTCCAGTATGAGCTCATCTGAGCTAAATCCATCTGCAGCAGCCCTATTTCCAAATAAGGGCACTTTCTGAGGTGCTGGGGTCAGGACTTCAACATATTAGTTTTGAATGGACATAATTATCGAACAAAGGATTCATTGGCTCCACCAGGGTCTTTGTGTCCAGAAGCATTTTGCGTGTCTTGCCAGCTCCTTTCAGTGACAGGGAGATTCTCTAACGTGGGCTTGGGATGATCTTGGCTTAGCAATTAATTTTGATTTAACTAGTTAAACCTGTTTCAGAGAGCCAGCCAGCAAGCAGGTTGCCAGCTGGCACCCTTCTCCGTGCCATCTCTAATGACAGGGACATTGCCTGAGACAGTAGAAGAAGATTTCTGATGTCTGCAGAGAGTACAAGAATTCTCTTCCTCGCTGGCAGGTGCAAAGCAGTCCTCTCTCCTCCCACAGTGCGTGATGGAGGAAAAAGCAGCTTTGAGAGTAGTATGTGGAATTAGCTACTTAGAACGCTGACATCAGTTGATGGACATCGTTGATCTGTTCTGATAGAAGAGTTCCTATAGGAGGAAACACACATAACACAAAAACAGGGAGATTAAATACACTGGAACCATACAACGCAAATATTTTACTTCACCATAGTAAAGGAGGAAGGTAATGTAATGTTTGACTTCTGAATGTCCATGTCAAAGACCAATATTTGACCTAGTCTCTGGCATGTTATCAATAGGACATGTTACATCACTTGTTTGAAGCTTCTAGGTGCTTAGGAAAGTAACTGGCTGGGATATGCAGGCTTTCCAAAGAGCAAGTCAGTTGTCCATGCCCATGTAGCCTGTGCTCTAGGGTACATGCACCAGGGGTGCAGTCATTTCTGTTGTTCTGGGTTCAGTGGGAGAGACAGAGAAGCAGGTGAGGGAAGTTACAATAGGGGGCTTACACCAGGGCAGATGATTTGTCCCAAGCTGAGTTAGCAGGAGGGGTGGATCTCAAATGTGGATTTCTTGCCAAATGGTCCAGAGTGCACATGCATAAAAAAAAAATAGCATTAGGTAAATGAGGAAATAAAAAAGGTCAGGGGTAAAACTAAATAGGAAACAAAAGATGCAAGTGATGAGAATGAGTGATGAGCCTGAGAAAGGCTTACAAAATGTGGCCTTGCTTCTAGTCCTGACCACTCACGTGATCCCAAACAACTTATCTCCATACAGTGTTTCTCCACCGGAAGTACAGGTAATAGGATCACTCTTATCTAGGGAAGTTTTAGTATAAAAATTCCACAATATTGTCATTTTAAGCCAATGTAGAGCCTCAATTCCCTACGACTTTAGTTAGCCCGAATCTGCCTCCATAGTCATAATGTTTTATATATTTAAACTTCTATCTAATTAATTCTTGTCCTTTTATATTTAGTTAAAAATCTCCTTACTTCCATGGTTTTAGGGTGTCAGTATCACAAGATATAGCCTGCAATTATTTTTTAAAAAGCAAGTCACCAACATTTTTTAAAAGCCTAGTTTGTTATGTTTCTGAAGCTAAATACCTTAAGATTATAAACCTCAATGGCATAAAACAAAATCGGGCACCTTCCTCCCAACAATAACAACAAAAAGTCAGGGTGTTCCTGGCTCTGTTTCTTCAAACTAAAATAAATAAGGTTGTAAAGAGAGAGGAAATTCTGACAGAAGATGGGCTTTAAGATATCTACTGTGCGTTTATATCCATTGTTGAGATGCTGTGTTAATTAATCATATTGGAATGTGGGAGGCTATGCTGGATCATGGTCAAGGGGGCAGGCTTTCTGAAGTCCAGAGATTGTAGTTTTAAAACTACTTGCAGTTCTCACACTTGTATGACCCCGAAGTCTCAATTTCCTATCTGTAACCTGTTGATGAATCTTACATTTCAATTTTCTTTCATGTATGAGGCTTACACAGAATAATAAGTGTGAAATGCTCAGTAAAGTGGTACCGAGCTAATGCTTAATAAATGCTATGTAGTTATTATTATACTTTCTGTGATATGCTCTTTTTTTGGAAAAACTGACTCCATTACAATAATGACTTTCCATCAACATGGATCACTGTTCTTCTTAATCTATGACTGATCATGAAGTTCTAAGTATACCAGAACCCCATAGATCCAGATCTGAAGAGAAAGAAAATATCCTTGAGGTAAAGTCTGGGTGTGGTGGTGTTTCTGTCTTTGGAGAACCCAGTCCATTACAAGTCTGAACAATGTAATCCTCACTCCGGGCAGAAGACACAGAGCAAGAAATATCTGTTTTGTAAGAAGACAATTCAGACTTGTTTTTCAGAGCCTTTCATAATTTCAAACTCCTCAGCTGCAGCAGTGCAGCAGCAAGAATGATCAAATATGGCATCCAGTTATTATGAAAAAAGAAAAAGTCATGCCGAGACCAGTTTGACTCAGTGGATAGAGCGTCGGCTTGTGGACTGAAAGGTCCCAGGTTCGATTCCAGTTGGGGGCATGTATCCTGGTTGCGGGCACATCTCCACTGTGGGGTGTGCAGGAGGCGGCTGATTGATGTCTCTCTCTCATCTATGTTTCTGACTTTCTATCTCTCTTCCTTCCTCTCTGTAAAAAAGCAATAAAAAAAATATATAAAGAAAAAGTCGTTTTCAAGCTCAAGATGAGTAAATAGAAACCTGGTGGAAAAGAAGACAAGGAAGACGAGATAAACTGTGAATGAATATAAACATATATCTCCAGGTATATGGCAATACAGAAATGACTTTAACAGGCTTTCCCAAATGAGTAAATGTCTGGTCCCTTTTTGAGTACCTTAAAGATGGGGCACTCCTTGTCTTAATGAAGCATCCCACCCACTGCCTGTAGGCATCAAATGTAGGTAACTTTGTAGAGGCAGTAACAAGGAGGAAAAATAAATCTTTCTTCATTGTGGTGTAGATCCTGACTCCATTGTTTAACATTTCTCAACTTTGGATGGAAAATAGGAGGATGCATAAATGGACAGCATAATAGTACCTTCTTCAAGGGGTCATTGCAGAATTCAATAAGACAATACATTTAACACATATAACCAAATGCCTGGCACAGAACTAACACTAATGGACCCAACTGGGTGTTCAATTAATTTAATTATGCGTATTGAGTACCTGTCTGGCTCTAACATTCTATATTTGAATAGTTGACTTTGTTTCTCTGCACCTCTATTGTGTACTCTATAATGGGGATTCGAGGCACATCTATGTCATGAAAATGTTGACAGAGTTAGATGAGTTGATGATACATGCCTGGCACTATTTGACATCATTTGAGATTAGTCATTATTGATGAAGGTGATGTCTGACTAGTTGCCACTTCTTGTTTTACACTTTTTAAAAAATATATTTTTATTGATTTCAGAGAGGAAAGGAGAGGGAAAGAGAGGTTGAAACATCAATGATGAGAGAGAATCATTGATTGGCTGCCTCCTGCATGTCCCCCACAACCCTAGCATGTGCTCTTGACTGTAATCGAACCTGGGACCCTTTAGTCCACAGGCCGATGCTCTATCCACTGAACCAAAGCAGTTAGGGCTTGTTTGACTCTTTTTGCTCAATGAGTTTCTCTCAAGCAGGACGCCTGTGTCTTTCCTAGCTCTCATTTTTTCATGAGCATTCTTTAAGAGTAAGATATAATTGAAACAGCAAGTTTAAGTTCCACATCACACATGTGCCTCCCATGAGTAAGGGTGGATGGGCGTAAATCCATTTCCAGGGACAGCTAGAGAGACAAACTCCAGAGCAGGCCCGAGGGTGAGGAGGTCAGCAGTTTCAGTGTGGTTTAGAAAGAACACAAGGACACAAAGTACTCTGAGAAGTGGAGGATCAGGATGGGGATAAGACAAGATTTGTCTGGGAGCCTGGCAACATGGCTCTGGACACGAGGAGCCTGCTCTGTCAGGTGCTGCTTGCCTTCTGTAAGTGTGAATTCCACTTGGGTTGACACTTGGTACATACTCTTCTGCCTCCACAATCTGTTCTACACTAGTTTTTGGCAAAACATGGTATTCACTGGTCACACCCAATCTATCTATCTTTCTTCTGAGTTCCCAGGACTAACGAGTTCATCATTTCCTAGGGCAGTGGTCTGCAAACTCTTTAGTCAACAGAACCAAATATCAACAGTACAATGATTTAATTTTTTTTTAGAGCCAAATTTTTTAAACCTAAACTTCTTCTAACAACACTTCTTCAAAACAGACTCACCCAGGCTGTGGTATTTTGTGGAAGAGCCACACTCAAGGGGCCAAAGAGGCTCACGTGGCTCATTAGATGTGGCATGGGCCATGGTTGGCAAAGTGTGGCTTGCGAGCCACATGCAGTTCTTTGGCCCCTTGAGTGTGGCTCTTCCACAAAATACCACGGCCTGGGCTAGTCTATTTTGAAAAAGTGGCATTAGAAGAAGTTTAAGTTTAAAGAATTTGGCTCTCAAAAGAAATTTCAATCGTTGTACTGTTGATATTTGGCTCTGCTGACTAATGAGTTTGCCGACCACTGCCCTAGGGCTTAACTGGTTGAAATCTGTAAGTCTCCTAAGAGGCTAATTATCTATTCATAACCCTTCTTTCCAATATTGTGTAAATTTCATTAGTATGTATTTATTATTATTGTTCATATTATGGGGAAAAATGCCTTTTTGCCATGGAATAAAGAGTGGGCAGGGGGAGACAAGGTGTTTCATTTGAGCTACTTGGTTTTATCTCCATGATCAAGTAAAGGAAGCTGTCTCCCAAATATAGGAGATTCTCTTAGCAGACTTCCGTTCAACCTTCTGCTTTTAGAGCAAGGCCCCTATGCTGAGGCCTGCAGGGAATGGTATAAGGTTGTAACGTTAAAGAGTGAGGATTAGGCTGATCTTGACTCTCATCTAGATGTGGTTCTTAGAAAGCCATGGACCTATACACCCTCATGAGTTGGGAACCATGCAGAGAACAAAATCAACTCTGAACAACCTCTTTATACAATCTTCTGACTCTTTACCTGGGTACCACGCAAACATGTAAGATTACATGTTTGTATACAAAAAATTGTAGGTAATTGGAGATTATAAAAATGTTTTATTTCTAAAGTTGCTTAATTAAGCAGTTTTTGTTTAGGCAGAGATGACATGTGCATTAAAGGAATTTTCATGAAATTCCCAGTTTAATGAGTTGTTTGATTCATAACATATGGTGTGACTTTATAGAATATGAAATGGTTCTGTAATTTTCTTTAAAGTTTCCAAATAACTTTTTGTGGAGCTGCTGCCTAATCCTTCCTCTATAATAAAAGCCTAATACATCGTTAAGTGTCTGACCAGTTGCTATGATATGCACTGACCACCAGATCCTTCCCATGGTCCCTTCCTAGCCCTGATCATGCACTGGTGGGGTCCCTCAGCCTGGCCTATGTCCTCTTGTAATCTGGGACCCCTTTGAGGATGTTGGAGAGCCAGTTTTGGCCTGACACCCATAGGCCAGGCCGAGGGACCCCACCGGTGCACGAATCTGTGCACTGGGCCTCTAGTACTAAGTAAAATTGCTTGAAACCTTGGCCCCTTCCTACTACATGGGATGAGGCAGAACAATGTTTACCTGTGTGTATGAGACCATCTACTCCTTCCCACACACCTTCCATTTAAGGTATCAAAGCTGAAAGAGACCCACCAGGGAAGCAAAAGAAACCCTGATTCTCCTTCTTCCATTGCCACCAAGAAGTAGGCCATGGCGGGTGTGCCTCTTAAATTCTCTGGGCCTCAGAAGAGAGGGTGTAACCTCTGGATTATACTTTAGCCGTCTATGGCCTTCAGCAAACCATGGCCTCTGTCTTGAGGAGACTCATAGGGCCATTGCCTATTTAGCTAAACAGTCAGGGGATAGAAAGGCAAGACAATGGGAGACTGTCTAATGGGATAAAGAAGGAGAGAAGCTAGGGTGTGGAGTCAGGGTTTGTCCTTTGTTCTATGAATGTCCTTACCTCCTCATTCTGAAGAGTGTGGCTAACACTTGAGAAGCTGGCTTTGTTTCTTCTACCTTTACCCCATCTCAGCTTCTGCAGGAAAGAGGATACAAACCCTCTATAATGCCTCTATGGTTCACTTTTCAAGTTCATCACTCTGAGGGTTCTTTATGCCAGAAGCCCAAATGCTTTTGGACTGAGTCTGACTCTGTAATTTTTATTCATGTCCTGTCTTAATATATTAGACACATAAATAAAAATTAGTTTCTCAAACTTCCAAGTTCGGTTTCCAAAAACATAATATCTTAAAAACTAAATATCTGAATTATACTTAAAATTTTACCACTTGTATTTATAGATATAAATGTTTTAGATTCAGACTTTATTCAGTGATACATTAATGTTGTATAACAACTTTTAGGTGACTTAGAGAAATTTTGTTTCCCACCCAGCTGGTGTATGTAGCTCGGTGGTTAAGCAACAATCTGTGAACCACGAAGTCACGGTTCAATTGCTGGTCAGGGCACATGCCCTGGTTGTGGGTTTAATCCCCTGTAGGAGGTGTGCAGGAGGCAGCTGATCAATGATTCTCTCTCATCATCAATGTTTCTATCTATCTCTCTCCTCCATTCCTCTCTGAAATCAATAAAAAGTATATTTAAAAATGTTTTGTTTCCCCATAATACTTTATCTTCGAGTATCATAATGAAATTTAGACTTTCTACCTTAATCTACTATTACTACTAAAAAAAGTGTGCTGATTGTCATCAAACGTGGGCAGAAGGCACCTTTATTTTCCACTCCCCTATCTTTCTGTATTTCCTTTAAACACATTATCTTTCTGAGTAGTCTTCTCAGGTGAAAAACCTTAACCAGCCATAGCACCACTGTTTTCCATGTACTATGGACCCTGTGTGGTGCTTGGGAAACATTGATGTGTTCTTGTCTCTGCCATCAGTGTGAGCACAGATTGCTTTTCACACATTCCACGAATCACACACAAGGGCAGCTTCAGCCAGCTTTTTGCTGGAGATATTTTTCACGTGTGGGTCTTTCATTTACCTGTTCCCATCCTCCCCCAAACTTTAAAGACATATGGGGCGAGTTTCCCAAGTGGTTTTCTTGAAATGTCTTTCATTTGGCATGAAGTAAGGAGGAAGTATCCCTCCAAACTTCTCCACTGGCAGAGTAGAGGCACACAGAGAGGAAAATGTGCAGAATCCCAAGAAATTCCTCCCCAAATTGCCTCTCTCCTTGCCACTTTAACCACAATCCTTTTATCCTCTTGAGGAGTGGGTTGCAAAACCAGTTTTCATCTATCTCCTTTGCAAATAGTATAGGTAGTCTGATACCTCTACTTGTGCATATATTATATTATATTATATTATATTATATTATATTATATTATATGCCTGATGCACAAAGATTCATGCTAGAATGAGCTTTCCTTTCCCTGGCTGCGGGCACCGCCTTTCCACTCTGGCCCAGGCCCTAAAGACTGGGGCTCTCAGAATGCCTATGTCATTGTCATGGTGTCAAGGCAACCATCCCACCCCCGCCACTTGATGCCTATGTATACAAATTAACCTCCATCTTTGTTGGCTTAATTTGCATACCACACCTGATTGGCTGGTGATGTAGCAGAGGTATGATCAATTTTCATATTTGTCTATTATTAGGTAAGATTATACTAAAGATCTTGCGCATGAAAATTATTGCACTGAAAGGGGGTGGTCCCTCAGCCTGGCCTCTCCCTCTCACAGTCCCAGAGACCTCAGGGGCAGGAGGGCACCCAGCGATCAGGGGAAGGCGATGGCCCGATCACACTTCTGCTGCTGCCACTGCTGACAGTGTAAGCCAGGCCAAATATGATTACCTGCACCTCCGGTGGCCCTGGGTGGCAGGGGGGCTGGGGGCACTGGGGGACTCCAGAGGCAGGTCCCATGGTGGGGCTGAAAGGACTGGGTTCCATCATCTTGTGGGAAGCTGAGTATTGGTTTGTTGTTTCCAGGTCTGTGGTGCCATTTATTTTTAAATAACCAGTGTGGTAGCTCCTGCATTGAACATCTGCTCCTAGTGGTTAATGCACATCATAGCTACTGGTTAGATGGATGGACACTTAGCCTTTTATATATATAGATTATATTATACTAGAGACTCGGTGAATGAATTTTGTCCCTCAGCCCAGCCTGCACCCTCTGCAATCTGGGATCCCTCTCACAATCCAGGACTGCTGGCTCCTAACCACTCACCTGCCAGCCAGCCTGATCACCCACAACTGTTCTCCCCTGCCAGCCATCTTGTGGTGGCCATCTTGTGATGGCCATCTTGTGGTGGCCATTTTGGGGTGACCATCTTGTGGCAGCCATCTTCTGATGATGTGGGGGCAGCCATCTTGTGACAATGTGGGGGTGGTCGTCTTCTGATGACATGGGGAGGCCATCTTGTGATGATGTGAGGGGATTGCACAAGGGCATGAGGGCCACCTAAGCTTTTATTAGTATAGATTATCTTATATTATATTACATTACATCATATTACAGTACATTACATTAAAAGCCTGCAAACTCCTTAAAGATAAAGGCTTTTGTTCAGCATATTTATATTTCTTATAATACCTAATGCAGTACTGGGTAGTAAATACTCACTGGTACAGTAGGTACTCAAGTACTTATGTGTTGAACAGATGAGTGAATGAGGGTCAGCTCATCCCTGATTGCCTTCCTTTGTACAGAAGAATGACCAGTCTCTGTTAAGCTGTGCACACTCTGAACTTACCCTCCTGCATTCTGCTTCGCATGTAAGTACTGTTATTAAACTCCTAAATACTTAACAGAGAGCCCTTTTGGCAGCGACTGAGCTCCTTTTGTCTTCTGTCCCGTGAATATCCTAACCACTTTGTCACTTTGATCTAGGGGGCATTTCATCCTCAGAAATGCAAAGGAGTTGGCCACCGCACAAAATGTGCCCCATTTCCTATTGCCACGAAATGCACTGCCCTTGAGCCTTTGCCCGCCCCCTTTTCATGAGAACGCGTAAGCCGCTAAATGGCAGTTACCGACTGAGGCCATGGCCATCAAAAAATCGTGAATGTCATGTAGATTGGAGGCCTGCTCTACTAAAGAGGCCACAATGGCTTTACTGTAACTGGGTTAACTAGAATTTGGCAAACAGCTATCGAAGGAGGGTGATACAAACCCCCTGCCCCCTTCCAGGATGCTGGCCTGATCTTCTTGTATTTGTGCAACTGGCCCATCCAGAGACTTCGCTGGGACGGGGGAGGGGGGGGGGCCCTGGTGAGGGCTAATCTCTCTGGGTCAGGTTGTCCTTTCTCAGCTCTCTTTTCACACAGCTCCTCTTCCTGCAAAGCGAAGTAGGTTAGAGGATAGCTTGTTTTCTTTTGCTATTTGAAATAAAGCATTTAGGGTCATGCTCTGAATAATCTGTGCTTGTTAGAAATGACTGTCGTCCTCTCGAAGCAATAACAAAGAACTACATTTAAATTAAATTCAGCCAAGCAAGAGCCACTCCACAAAATCAATGGAGCTAGGCGTTTTTTTTCAAAGAGTTATTTGGATTTTTTTCCCCTCTCTGTAATATGCTAGGATGTAAATCAGCAAAGCTATCCCGGAATCTAAAAAGGGCTGGACTATAGTTCATACTGCTTTAAAAGTATTGGTTAATATTAGGGATGGGTGTGACAAGGTAAGGTAAAATATTAGATGCAATCATCTTTAATATCACTTCTTTTTATATTTGGCAAACTTGATTCCTCCACCATTCCCTTGTTTAAAATTTCAAGAATGGATTTTTCAAAGATAGCTTTATTTAGTTATTAAATCTATATAACTTTAAGATACTAGAGTCATGTCAAATATAGTTTTTAAAAGTTCATTTGCATAAATGTGTTCTTATCTATATACACAGCTGTGGTCTTCTCAACAAATGTGTAGCAATGACCACATAGTATCTGGATAGAGGACCTATTATGTCAAAATGCAGAAACATAGCTGTTTTTTTAAGACTTGGTGTTTTCTAGAGCAGTTTTAGGTTCACAGAAAAATTGAGAGGGAAGGAGAGACTTCCTATATACCCTTTCCTCCCACGTCACAACCTCCTTTATTATTAAAATCTCCCACCTGAGAAATAGATCTATTTAAAAAATAGTCTCTTCACAGTGTCTGTATTAAAACCCACTTCAGTACTCAAAGAATGCCTTCTTTGCTTGAATGCATCAAAGCCATCGTACTTTCTAAGTTCTTCCAGACCAAAAACTCTCCATTTTTTTTTCTCATACTGAATATAGAAATATCTGGGGCTGCCAAACTTTTAAAGTCAAGAAAAGAAGTCCCACCCATTATTTTAATAATTTGCCTCTAGGTTGCTCTGTCCCAATTAGGAACTAATCCTGTCTAATACACCTAATGAGCAGTTTTATTATTAACACGCTGAAAACTTCAACTTTCATATGCATGTCATCTTGTCTGCATGATAGACAACAATGTAGTCATATCATTGTCAATGCATGCGCTTCTTTGCCTTGATTCCTGCTTTCAAAACCAAGAGGAGATCCTTAATTTTGGTCTGTATGGCTACTCTGAATAAAGCCATCCTGCCTGGTTTTTGCCTTACCCAGAGCACGGAATCTTTTTTGTGCTAGGTGTTCTTTTTGCAGAGTTCTTCCTGTGTGACTTTTACATTGATGTAACATAAATCCAAAACATATCTACTCCTTAGATATCCAGTTTATGGCCACAAGGGAAATACATCATATTTTCTATCAGATTATCATTTTTTTCTTACTTATTTTCTTATGTCCCCCTCATATCCTCTCCTTGCATATGCTTCATCTGGTGACTTTGACCTTGAAGAATCTTGCTCTAAAACCAAGGGCAATGTCTATAGTATGTGTACATCACTTCCTCAGGCTCCAAAGCACATGGGAAGAAAAGACCCATTTTCATGACTGAAGAAAATGATATGTTACGATTTCCTCCTAGTTCAAACATATAATTCTTCTTGAATCCTTTCTCTCTGCCTAGATCAGTTCCTATCTACCAACTTCAGCTCCACTTCTGGGGAGCCCTTCTGTCTTTGCTAATGTACCTCTATCACTATCTAATTATTATCACTCTAATAACAGCATTATTAGATTCAGCAAAGTTAACTTCCTGAAGCTCCTTCGCCATCCCCCCAGCCTTCCTGAACCCATCCCCAGAAATTCTGACTGACTCATTTGGTTTCACACGGAGTCGGGGAATCATTTCACAAATGCAATTCTGAAGTGGTTACATTGACAAACTCTGGTCCAGTTAGCCTTTTGGTTTCTCTCTATTCTTGCTGGGGCAATATTATATTTGTTATCCAAGTATTAATTAAGGGATACTTCTTTTGGCTGTGCCTGCAAAACTGTGAATGGGGAGGGGAGAGTGGATATGAAAGACAAATGTTTTTATTTTTTGAAAAACATTTGGATTCTGAAGAAGTTTCCCATCTTACCATTTTCAGAAGATGAACAGATTGTTCTTTTTTTTTACTGAAAAGACACAATCACCAACTAGCTTATTCTAGACTCATGTTTAGATATCTGTCCCCATCCTCCACCTTTTTCTTCTTTTAAATATGCCTTGCTGATTTTATGGAGAGAGGAAAGGAGAGGAAGAGATAGAAACATCAATGAGAGAGAAGCATCAATGAGATATTTCCTCCTGCTTCAGATTGAGCCCACAACCCTGGGCCTGTGCTCTGACCAGGAATCAAACCCGGTAACCTCTTGGTGCATGGGAGGGCACTAAAACCAACTGAGCCACACCAGCTGGGCTCCTCCATCCTTTGAATATTTTATCCAGAGTGATTCAAGCATGGCCAGGGAAGTTATAATCTACGGACCCATGTGCATGCCATTTGCTGCCAAAATACCTTGACCCTGACTTCACAGAACCCATGTTCAATGGCTGAAGCCACTGCTATTGAATTATTACCATGCTGAAACCGGTTTGGCTCAGTGGATAGAGCGTCACTCTGCAGACTGGAAGGTCCCGGGTTTGATTCCGGTCGGGAGCATGTACCTTGCTTGCAAGCACATCTCCAGTGTGGAGTGTGCAGGAGGCGGCTGATTGATGTCTCTCTCTCATTTATGTTTCTGACTTTCTATCCCTCTCCCTTCCTCTCTGTGAAAAATCAATAAAATATATTTAAAAAAAGAATTATTACCGTGATATTTATTTTTAACACCCAAAATTTAGGAATCACCTCTCTTCTCAGTACTATACAATTTATTGAATGAAATACTTTTTCATGTTCATATGTTCAATTTTAATTAAATAAACAATTAAAATATAGTGATTACTTCTAAATATAATAACCATTTTCTTAGATTATGCTAAATTTACAGGGCAGAATGTTATACACTCTGCTAAAGAATCCGTCATTGAGCTTATGCAGGGGATTTTTGAGTTTGGAATGGTAATCCCATTTGGGTTTCTGCCTGTGCCTCTAAGTGCGGGTTCCATGTGAAGAGGAAATTTTGATCTCAGGAGGCAGCCCAATAGCCAGGAGGGCTAGGCATCAGGAAAACAGACTTCGCTCCAAAGTCCCTCCCTCTTGATCTGCCCACCCAGGTGTACGGACGGATGGAGAGGGAGAGCGGTATGTTAGAACTGTTCTAAATAGACGGGGAAGACATGCAGCCAAGCAGGGAAACGTGCTTTTTTGTAGAACTTGACAATTCGGCTGCCAGTCGGTGTCACAGTGGTCCAGCAAGGCAGGATCTTGGCAGTCGTCAAAGGGCTGGTGGGAACTGAGTCAGCACTATTCCAGCCCTGAATGGGCTGAAAAAATTAAGGAAGGAAGGACAAAATATTTTAAAGTACTGCCTGGGGGATATGAGTGTCCTTATCCATTGCTTTGGCCTCCTTATGAGCTCTCTAGACCAACAGCAAGTGAGGGTCTTCACTGACTCAATAAATTTAAGACCCTTTTTCCCAACAAGGTTTTGGGGAAGATTCATACATTGTGCAAAAATGAGGTTCAGCATTTTCTGTACTTGTACTAAAAAAAAACATTCAATTTCTTTTGTTAGGCTTTGATTTTGCAAATTATATTCTGTTTGTTTTCCTCACAACTTTTATGAAGTCAACATTATTATATCATGATGGTTTCTAATGCAAATAGGTCCATTGCTTTGGATCTTATAAATGAATGATCTTCCCTGATGAGTTTTGTTTTTTGTACATTACTAGAATTTTTATTAATTTTCAGTTAAAGATATGAAGTTAAAACTTAGCATAATGCATCTGAGCCCATGAATATTTCAATTAATAAAACAAACAAAACCTCAGAAAAGAGCTGAAACCTGTTTGGCTCAGTGGATAGAGTGTCGGCCTGCAGACTGAAAGATCCTGGGTTCAATTCTGGCCAAGGGCATGTACCTTGGTTGCGGCCACATCCCCATTGGGGGTTGTGCAGGAGGAGGCTGATCGATGTTTCTCTCTCATCGATGTTTCTGACTCTATATCTCTCCCTTCCTCTCTGTAAAAAAATCAATAAAATATATTAAAAAAAAACTCAGGAAAAAATATGGCCGTTTCCCTGCTCACTTTTCCCTTGCCACACAGTCATTTTATTTATCCAGTAGTGATGGGTGTTTCATGAAAAATTGACTATATTGTGAATAAAACTAGAACTTCACATAGTGCCCCCCTAATTACTGAGAGCTTGGCCTCAATAGGATTCCACCTGAGAACAAGATAATTGCTTTGGAGTAATTGTCTTCATAAGGCAATAGTTGTTTTAGATATGATACCACAAGTGTGGACGATAAAAAAATGAATAAATGAATTATACCCCTTCAAAATTAAAAGCTTTGGTGCATCAAATGACACTGTCAAGAAAGTGAAGAGGTGACCCATGGAATGGGAGACAATATTTGCAAATCATATATCTGAAAGGGGTCTAGTATCCAGAATATATATATAGCAACTATGATAACCCAATAATAAATTGACAAATAACTTGATAAAATATGGGGAAAGGATTTGAATAAACATTTCTCCAAAGAAGATATGAAAATGGCTAATAAGTACATGAAAAGATACTCAACATCATTTACCATATGGGAAATGTAAATTAAAACCACAATGAGATACTACTTCATACCCATTAGGATGTTTATAAAAAAGAGATAATAAGAAATATTGGTGGGGCACTGGCCAGTGTGGCTCATTTTGTTGGAGCATTGTTCTATGCACTAGAAGGTAACTGGTTCAATTTCTCTTCAGGGCACATTAGAGTGACTGCTGTTGTGTATGGGGTTTCTTTTGTGGTGATAACAATGTTCTGGAATTGGACAGTGGTGACAGTTGCATAACTGTAGTAACCATAATAAATACCTATGAGTTGTATATTTTAAAATATAAATTTTAAAGTATGTGGTTATGTCTAAATATATTGATGTGATCTTGATTCCAACTTCCAATAATTATTCACTTTAGTAATTTCTTCCTTTGCCTACCTTTTCGTAAAGTAAGATTCTATAGTGGTAAACTGAAGTTGTAGATAAACAAAATGTTAAAAAGCAGCAATTATTTTGGCTTTATAATTTTTAATATAACTTTTTTAGTTCAGAGAATTTTTAATTTTATAGAAAAGTTTCAGATAATACAGAAAAACCCTATATATAACCTTCACCCAGTTTCTCCTAATGTCAGCGTCTTACAAAGCCATGGGACCAATATTAAAAACTAACATTGACATTAAACAAACTTTGGACTTTATTCAGAGTTTACCAGTTTTTATACTAATATCCTTTTTCTGTAATAGGGTCCAGTTCAGGGTACCAGTCTGTTTTCCCTTGTCCCATACCTTTTGCCTCTGCGGACCTGTGACTATCTCACTCTTTCCCCACATTTTACAACCTTGACAGTTTGAAAGAGAATTGTTCAAATATTTTATACAATGTTCCTCAGTTTAGGTTTGTCTGATGTTTTTCTCATGATTAGGTTGATGTGTTAGGTTTGGGGATGAATATCACAGGAGTTTCATACCTTTCTCATGACATCATATGGGAGAGTACATGACTTATCACTGGGGATATTAACCATTGATCATTTGCTTAAATTAGTGTTTGCCAGGTTTCCCCACTATAAGCTGACTGTTTTTCTCTTTCTGTATTTTGTCGTCAGAAATGAGTCATCAATCCAACTGGTCTTCAGAGCATGGTGTGGGGAGACTAAACTCTATTTTCCTAAAGAATGTCTTAGTCCAGTCAAGCTTCTATAACAAAAATATAATAGTACTAGAGGCCTGGTGCACAAAATTCATGCACAGGGGCCAGGGGCCTCATCCCAGCCTGCATGCTCTCCAATCCAGGGCCACTTGGGGGATGTCCTGGGGATCGAGCCTATACCAGCAGTAGGACATCCCTCTCACAATCCAGGACTGCTGGCTCCTACCTGCCCACCTGCCTCCAGCCTGGTTGCCCCTAACAGTGCTCCCACCAACCTGGTTCAACCTGGTTGCTCCTTACTGCCCTCCCTGACTGCCTGATTGCCCCCAACTGCCCCTCCCTCACGCTGGCCCAGTTGATCCCAACTATTTAATTAACCAGCCTGGTTGCCCTTACTGCCTCCCTGCCAGCCTGGTCGCCCCTAACTATCCCCCCTGCCTGCCTGGTAGCCCCCTACTACCGCTTCCCACTGGCCTGGGCACACCCAACTGCCTCTTCTCACCTGGTCACTCCTAACTACCCCCTCACCAGCCTGGTGACCCCCAACTTCCTCCCTGCTGGCCTGGTCATCCCCAACTGCCCCTGCTACCAGCCTGGTAGCAGCTTACTGTTCAGTCATCCATCCCATTGTTTTGGTCATGACGGACCCTTGCATTTTATATATTAGCATGGGCGGCTTATAAACAACAGAAATTTACTTGTCATAGTTCTGGATACTAGGAAGTCCAAGGTCAAAACAATGGATGATTAAGTGTCTAGTGAGAGCTCACTTCCTAGTTCATAGACAGCTGTTTGTTTTTATGTCCTCAGAGACTAGCATATAACTTGAGGTAAGTATATCACAGCCACCTTGGCAAATTGTGAGGCAAAGAGATCTCTCTGGAATCCCTTTTACAAGGGCATCATTCATGAGGGCACCATCTAATTTTCTCCCAGAGGCCCACCTCTGAATACTATCACATTGGTAGCTAAGATTTTAACCTATGACTTTTCAGGGGACACATTCAGTTTCCAACAAGGGGAGAGCATCTTTATATATTATTTGTAATTTTTCTCTATTTGTATCTTCTCTTCCACATACTTATTCAATTATTTATTTATATCCATATGGACTCATGGATATTTATTTTATATTAGAGGCCCAGTGCACAAAATTTGTACACTCAGGGAGGTCCCTCAGCCCAGCCTGTACCCTCTTGCAGTCTGGGAGCCCTTGGGGGATGTCCGACTGCTGACTTAGGCCTGCTCCTTGTCAGTTGGATATCCAGCTTAGGCCCTAAGCCATCAGTTGGACATCCTTAGCACTGCTGCAGATGAGGGAGAGGCTCCCGCCACTGCTACTATGCTTGCCAGCCATCAGCCTGGCTTCTGGATGAGCAGCGCTCACCCTGTGGGAGTGCACTGACCACCAGGGAACAGCTCCTACATTGAGTGTCTGCTTCCTGGTAGTCAGTGTGCATTATAGCGACTGGTCGTTCTACAGTTCAGTTGATTTGCATATTAGCCTTTTATTATATAGGATTTGTGTTATAATCCAAATTTGATGTCATTTATTTTGCCACTCAAATGTCCCAGCTTTGGCGACTAGAGCACTCGGAAGGTTGGTCTTTTTGTTCATTTGACATGCCCCATCCTCTTAAACTACCAAACACTGTTTTACTGAGCATTTTCTTATTTGCTGGCACTATAAGTTGCTTCAGGCTCCTCCTTTACACCCCCTGTGCCAGACCAGAGTCAGCCCCAGTTTTTGTTTGTTTGTTTTGAGACTCGTGTTAGAAACTAAGATCTAGGTGCTGGGTGAAGAACAGCTATGTTTGTATAGTGGGAATATGTTAGCTTGAGGCAAAGGAAGGGGTGACCTGCCAAATGGGAAAAGACGATAAAAGAACCAATAGACGATAGTCTCAGGTTAAATGATGTGTTGAAGATGGAATTAACCATGGTGCCCATGGGGTTACCCATGTGAAGCTTTGTATGTGAATTTGCATGGCGACTCCACACTAGCATTTTAAATGGAGAACGAAGCCCTGAGGTAAGCATATAACGAGCCACCTTTGCAATGGAATATGATACACAATTTCACTAGAAAAATCCACAGCCGACCTTCAGACTCAGCTTCATTTGCGTTTTCCAAAGCAAGTACTGCTTGATGCTGCTCTCTCTGCACTGGCTTTTCTTTTTATGAAGTAAGCTCAGATGGCCACTAACAATGAAGGCAATAAGGATGATGATAACCAGAGAGGGCGACTGTTTGGGATTCTGAAGCTCCTGCTTGCATTTTATTATTATGACTTTATGTTTTGTCCCAGGCAGAGAGGCCTGGGATCCCAGGCATGCAAATAGCTGCGGTGGAGAAATTGGAGGGGAAGACAGTGTGAAAGTCACGGTAGAGCAGGCAGGGAGGCATTGCAATTCAGTTCCCACTCACCCTGAAGTGCAGAGGCTGGCTGTTTGGGAGATTATAAAGGGAAATCTGCCCAAGAAGAGATTGAGGTGGACAGTCTTTGCTCTACTTCTATTAACATACGTGCACCTCACAGAATACATTTTTTGAAAATGCTGGCAGACACATATTTTTTTTTTAGAATAAAAACTGGAGAGAGCAGTTTTTTAGCTGCTGAAGATTTTGAACTGTACTACAGCTTAGCTGGAAGTTACAGAGAGCCCTTCCTGACTCAGCTGAATAGCCCTGGTGGTAACCTAATAACTCAGAAATCATTGATACGATCCATTTTAGGGGATAGAATCAATGTTTGGATTCCACCTCCTGATTTGCGGAGGGTGCCTGAAGGGACTGCTGTAATTAACTATACATTGTTGTACCTGTAAAGGACCTTTTATCTCAGGGACCCATGAACCTGGAGGAAAAAGACCTCACTGTTTGCCTTAAACAACAGTAAACGGGATCTTTCATTTGATCTATCAAAGTGTATTTTCCTGCTCACCTCTGTCTGCGGCAGCATGGCCGTGCAGCACTAGCTGAGGGCTGGGGATTTATCCTGCCACCACTGATTGCTTGCTGCATGGCTGTCTGCCTGCTGGGCTGACTATGGGCTAACTTGTGCTTCCTTCACAAATTCAGATACTGAAACTCCAACCCCTAGTACCTCAGAATGTGACTGTCTTTGGAGATATGGCATTTCAAGAGGTATTAAATTAAAATGGGGTCATTAGGATGGGCTTTTACCCAATATGATCGATGTCCTGGTAAGAAGAGAAAGCTTGGACATAGGCACATAGAGAGGTGAGACAGTATGAAGAGATATGAGATCTTCATCTATAAGCCAAGAGGGAAAATAAATTCCTATTGTTTAAGTCAGTCTGTGATACTTTGTTAAAATAGCCTTCATAAACAAATGCTTTCTTCTCTTTCCTATAAAAGATTTCTGTTATATGCATGTGTGTAGGCATAGCCAGTAGATACAGGGCTTTGGTGGTGGTGGTGAGGAGAGCTGGGGAGGGCAATAGGGAAAAATAATAAAAATAAAAGATATAAAAAATAAAATTTCTATTGGTAGTTCAAAAAAATAAAAATTAAAATTAAATTATATAAACTTTTAATTAAGTATATGAAATCCTAAAACTAATACTTTATGTTCATTATTTCCTAATTAATTTTCTATTTTCTATGTTTCTGAAATTATTTTAAGTATATATTTACATCTTTATGGTGGCAATTTAATATAGTGGTTTGCTACTGTGAAAAAAAAGAGATTTCTGTAATATTTCCATATTGCACTGCATTTGTTGACAGTCACTGTATAATGATATAAATAAACTAAATATCTCACTTGATCATTACAACTATCCTTAAGGTCATCCTATTGAGGAGTTAAATAGGAATTTGGAGAGGTTAGATAATCTGTGTAAAACCAAAGAGCTGATGGTGGGGTAGATTGAAACTCACTACTGGTCCTCATCCTTCCTACTCTGTCACTGGGAACTGAGATAACCCAAGTCCAACCCTTGACTTGGACAAAAGATACACTTGCGGTCCAGGATTAAGCCTTAGGAAGCTTTAATCAGGAAATAATCCCAACCTCTCCATGAAAGGAACCCCCCAAATGACAAACAACCCTCTGGATAATCCAGGGGTTCCTTTGGTCTCCACTAGATGGTGCTAGAGCCTGTTTCTATGCCCTGACACAGTATGGTGCCAGGATCTCAATCCAGTATTACTTTTGGTGCTTTGACCATAACTTATTTTGGTTTAAAATTTCTTTCCTATTGATGCTCATTTTTTTTTAAATATAATTGGGAAAGGGAGTTCTTAAAAGTGCCAAAGTGAGAGCGTCATCCACCATATTGGCATAGCAGGAAAGATACACCTTGTTCGCAGTGTGAGTAATGCCTTACCCAATGAGCAGAGAACGCTTTTTATTTATGGAGAGGTCTTTATTATACCAACTCGTGGTTGAATGCAGAGAGAACAAGGGACTTAAAATGGTTCTATTTTAGTTCCCTTAGTGATTGATTCACTTTGGGGAGAGGCATATAACTGCTCTCTGCCCTAGTTTTTCCATTTATAAAATAGAAATAAAATATGGGACACTTACTTCAAAGGGCATTCAGAAGATGAATGAGGTAGTGTCTCTTAAAATACTCTGTGGTTGTTGGAGAAATAGAGTTACATCCTCTTTGCAAATAGTACAACTTGACTTTGACCCATCAATGCTTATTTGAATCTTGTAAACCCACTTGGTTACTGATTCTCCCCGAGTACTTTCACTGCTGTTTTCCTCCGTAAGATAAAAAGGCATCCACATGATGAAAACTACCATTTGGGGAATGGATTAATAGGTACCGTTCAGTTTCTCAATGCAACCATTTGTTCTGCTCTCCAGAAGTCATTTCATCTCTATTTTTCTCCAGGTTCAAATGCTTTCCTTAGGGTAACATTGAAGTAAGGTTTCTAGATAGTCTCTTTATTCATAGTCAGAGGGGAAGGTTTCCACTGGATTTTGTTTTCAACCTATTTTCCAGAGGTTTTGAGAAAGAGGTATTGGAAGTGCATTGGGGACAAAAAATGCCTGGATATTTTATACTAAATCATATTTTGTAGGTGTAAAGTATCTGAATGTGTCTTCCCAAAATCCACATGAAGCCCTCACCCCCAGTATGACTATATTTAGAGATAGGGCCTATAAGAAGGTAATTCAGTGAAGTACAGGCATATTTTGACCATAGTTTAAGACCCTCGGAATAAAGCAAATATCCCAGTGAAGTGAGTGGCAATTGTTTTGCTGAAGAAGATTCTTGCCTTCAATTTGTAAAATAGGCAATGTCTATGAAGCTCAATAAAGCAAAGAACAAGAAAATGAGGTATGTCTGTAACAAGGAGAGGATTAGTGTCCTGAAAGAAGATTCCCAGAGAGGTGTGCTCACTCTCTTCCTCTCCCAACCCAATCCCCCTCCCCCAAAGCACCCCACATGTAAACACGCTGTTGGCAGCCTCTTATATGTCAGGAAGAAAGCCCTCACCAGAAACCAGCCAGGCTGGCACCCAGACTTCCAGCCTCCAGACTGTGAGAAAATAAATGTCTATTATTCAAGACACCCAGAAGGTGATATTTGTTATGGTTAAGACAAAATACCCAACCTGACTGAGACAAAATACCTCATCACTGAAAGACAGGTGTTGCTACACTTCTGCCATATAGGGCCATGTAGTAAATATTTTAGGATTTGTAGTTTCTATAGTTTTTTTCCCAAAAAGCACCCATTGCAGTCTGGGAAAAAAGTGAATGATGTTGTGTCCCAATAAAACTTTATTTTTTTAAAAAACAACCAGACCTCAGGCCATATTTGTCATAGGCCACAGTTTGCTGGCCCTTACTCTTAGAAGACACAAAAATAACTTAAAGTTGGATAAATTTCAATTTTTTTTTCTCAAAGGCAAATTCCCATTATTACTAAACAAATACATTATAGTGACTTTTTAAAAGGTTCCCATTAATTATAAAATGGCTACATGGGCTAATGCTTATTTCTATGGCTAAACCACATCAATTCTGAATCGCCTAATTTTTCATTTCTCCTGATCCAATGAAAATAATCTCTTTAGTGTTTTATTTTGTTTTCCCTGTGTGAAACATTCAGGCAGGGTTTACGTTTGGTAAAACATGGAAGTAGCCTGTCTTTCTCTGTTAATCGGAGCGAGTATATTGCCAGGACCGTTGATGTCTTCTCCTGTTGGGACAATCACTTCCCTTCTTCCCACGATGTCAGATCCTTAGTTAGGCTTCTCTTTTACCTAGTCATGGCCTATAATTGTTTGAAAATGTCACCTCATTTGGCCTCCATGGCTGCCAAAGTGTTCTGCTTGATTCTACAACCACCCCTTACAGCGTGCTTATTATGACCCAGGCACTAGGCCAACTATTTTCCAAATATAATCTCACTTAATTGTTATAACATTCCTATAAATAGATATTATTCTGTCCATTGGGTAAGTGAAGACACCGAGGTACAGAGTACCAGTAAAGGCCCTGTCATTGAATAATCAACAGTGGAACTTGGTTTGGAACCCAAGAGTGTCAGAATCCAGAACCTGTGTTTTTAGTCCCTCCTCCTTGTTGGCTCTCTGTAGGGTGCATGCTTGGGAAATGCTCATTCTCTTTTCTAATGCCCTCATAGTAGCAAAAAATACAATCTATATTTACCTCCTAATCCTCCAAAAAAGCTGTGAGTTACTGGAGATAGGATTTATTATATACCTCTTCTTCACGAAGAGGGTCTGGGTATTTTCTTTTCGTGAATTTTACAATCTAATTTTTTTAAGATGGATTTTTTAAAAAGACCCATGAATGCATCATTTTAATGCATTGTTTCCCATGGGCTTAAATATGAGTCAGTCAACTCTACGTCAATATGCTTTTCCTATGTCTTTTATTAAGACTATTGACTTGTAGAAAACAGGGATGATTTAGCTTTTCTTACCTGTAAGGGAACACACTATCTGGGAAAATGAGCTTCATGGACTTCTGTGTTAGGCAGAATTTGTATTAGCCTTTTATTTGCTTCACACATTCCATGATCTCTTGACACTTTAATATGTATCTTTATCTATTAAATGAATTAGTAATAAACCACTACCGAGGTGAATGAGGTTAGACTGTAAAGTACATAGCCTAGTGTCTGGCACATAATAGGCTCTTAATAAATATTACACTGCTGATGGCATTGATCAGATGAGAGTTTTCTTTAGAAAGGGTATAAAATTGATCAGCTAATCATAGGTTATTATTGTATTTCACGAGACGCAAGCTGAAACCATCTGTATGTGTTTTTAACATTAAATATTGTGTGTTTAGGGAAAATGTGGTTTTCTCATTTGGAATAAAAATGACCTTGTGGAAGTCCTTGATATGACAGGAAGCCTTTTCAGAACAGTTAGCTGTTAAAGGAAAAAAGTGAGACACATGGCTTAGATTTATCTTTGAAAGACACAATTTAACTTTAAATGAAGGGGGAAAATGTGTTTTGTGGGTTTCTTTTTTGAAGAGTAAATGCCATGAACTCTTACTCTTTCCCATATGCACTTAATATATACTTGTGTGAACAGATCAGGGCAGAGGTACACAAATTTCACTGTATCTATTATTTATGCCATCATTTTAAGCAACTCTGAGTTAATATGTATCCTTATCTATTAAGTGAATTAGTAATATACCACTACCAGGGTGACTGAGGTGGTCCTCTGAGGCAAGATGAGGTATATACAACCCAGATTTTCTTGCCTAAACTGCACCTTATGTATCAACCGATTGGGAGAAATCAAATGTGACCTTCATTCCTTATTTGCTTTGTAGATTATCTAAGGAAAAATAAAAATATGAGGCAGTGTCCTCTCCTCCCTCCAATTTCTGTTTACTGTATCTGTCATTAATTAGTGTCTGCTCATGGAATACTAAGCATTTTTGATATTTATTGGAGCTACGCATAGTTAAGCAAGCAAATCAAGAAAAAACAGCCTTAGGCTGCATTTTGAGACAAATAGATAATTTAGGATTTATTAGACATCCGGGCACTCCTATCCCAGCAGAGCATGTGACTACTGTTCAGTCGGGGCCTCAGGTACAGGTTTCTGAGAACAGGGTTAGGATGACGGCTGCACAGTGGAGAATAGGAATGATGGGAAGGAGCAAGTCAACGAGGCTCTCTGTCCCCTGGGATAGGGTTATCAGATTTAGCTAAAAACAATGACAACAAGCAAACAATAAAAGCAGGATGCTCAGTCCAATAGAATATCGGATAAACATGAATAACTTTTTAGCATAAGTATCTTCCAAATACCGAATGGGACTTACTCTGCTAAATAAAAACACAGTTTGTCAGAACTTTGAATTTAACTGGGCATCCTGCATCTTATCTGGCAACACTACCCTGGGGACATGACAAAGGCAGATGTGAAGGCAGAGCTCTGGGCACATTGAGAAGCAAGCAGAAGCGGACACAATGAACTGGGACAAGAAGACTTTGAAAATGAAGAGACTCCTGTTTCATAACAGAGAAGGTATTCGATCTCCTGGTTATCCCAAGAACCAGGAATGTTGGTCCTTTAGGGAGTGCCCTCTCAGGCCAGTGTATCTCAGTGGTTAGAATGTTGGCCCCTGCTCAGAATGGTCTCAGATTTGATCCCTGCTCAAGTGTATGGACCTGTATTGCAGTATACTCCCTGCCTCTAGTTGGGGCACTTGCAGGAGGCAACCAGTCAATGTGTCACTCTTACATCGATATTTCCGTCTCTTCTCTATTCTGTTCTCTCTCTCTCTCCTTCTGTCCATTCCACTCTCTCTGAAAAGCAAAGAAAAAAATATCCTCAGGTGAGAATTAAAAAAAAAATCCTCCATATCACCATAGGAAGAAACAGTGGGCGAATCCTTAGGATTAAACAGATTGCAATGGGAAATGCCCTGATCTGTGAAATGATAGATCTGGGATCAAGCTTGCTTCTGCCACTTACTAGGAGCATAACTAGTCAAATGAACTAATCTCTATGAATCCTAGTGTTCTTGTATCTAAAGTGGAATGGTGCTGATCTCGATCACTCATTCTTAAATGTGTTATTGGCTGAGTATCTAACATTCATCAGAATCCCTCTTCCTCTTGTGTCTTCCATTTTTTTCCCTCTCTACTTCTTTCTCATTAGTATCCAAGCCTCACTTAGCTTATTGAGTCACCTAAATAATTAACTAAATAAGTGTCTTTAACCTTATGTCCTCTGTTCTTCCACCACTAATACATCTTTCCTTCTTCTCGGAGCAAAATATCTTGATAAAATAATCCTCACTAGTTGTTCTCTTTGTCCTCTCCACTTCTCTACCCACTGTGGTTTGGTTATGATTACTAACAACCTCTTAACTACTAAATCAAATGGACACATATCAGAGTTTTTCATCCACAACTTTTTGGTAGCATTTGGCACTGCTAGGATACCCCTCTTCATCTATGCAGCGTATACACTCATTTCCTTTGGCTTCTGAGATAGCCTACGTACTTCACAGCTCTGAATGTTCTTTATATGGTATATGAGCATTTAGGACAGGTTCCTTCTCACTTTCTACTCAGTCACATATTGTCCCTTCACTGGCGTATGCATTGCCATGCTTCAATTGGCATTCTCTTTATGGATGGATTAAAATTCCAACTCTTCAATCCGATTCTTTTGAGCTCCATACTGGCATCTCTAACTATCTTGATACCAAAAGCAGATACACTATGGCCACCTCGGATTCAATAAGACCTAAACCCCTGGTGCTCCTCTGCCAACAAAACATACAAAGAAAGCCATTTGTTTTTTCTAACAACCAAGGGTGGTAGCAAGATGTAACTTGTTCAATTCCTATTCCTCAAATACATGTTCTCTGGATGCAGATAAACAGTAATGTTTTGTACTTATGATGGCCAGTTTTTGAAAGGTGAATATGCTAATTATGGCTGAAGTTGTCCAGTACCATTTTGTCTGACCATATGTCTTCAGAAGAGGTATTCCCAACATCTTGAGTTGCTTCCTGATTGTCTGAGAGATGTATGCTGTTGACAATATTTTATATGCTTTATTGGTGGTATAGAATTTTTGACATATTTCTCTATTTTACCACATACAAAGTCATTGCTATCATCACTGTGTTATCAATGCTTGTCATAATTCGAGTTCATGAAGCAGAATATTCCAAGAGGCATATAGTGATGGTATATTCTCTTCTCATGCACCTTGTGGCAACTAAACAAGGCATATTTATCAGAGACTTCAGTTCAAACTACATACACTACAGTAATTTTGTATATTGTGGGTGAACTTCAATTGACCAAGGTTATGCTTCTCAAAGATCATTCTAAACACATTTTGTAAAAAAAAAAAAAATCACATGTTCCTAGTGATTTACATGATCATTTCAGAGAAGTATGCTCTCATTAAAAATGTTGGCACTAAAGCAAATTAAAATCATTTTTTAATGTTAAAAACTCTGCAATAACATATTTATTAAGAAAGAAGGGCCTTTGAAAAATTATCCATAAGACACTAGGAATAAGTAAAATACCTCATTGAGTCTTTGTAGTTTCATCAAATTTAAAGATAAATTACACTAGTAACAACAAGATACTATTCATCTTAATTTATTTTTAAAAAATATTTTTATTAATATGTTACATGTATACATATCTTCCCATTGCCCCCCCTTCCCAGGCATACTCTAACCCCCCAGTGTCTTGTGTTCATTGGTTATGCTTATATGCATGCATGCAAGTCCTTTGGTTGATCTCTTATCTACCCCACCTCTCCTTAAACTTCCTATGTAATTTGACAGTACTTTTGATGCTTTGCTACCTCTGCATCTATCCTTTTGTTCATCAGATTATACTGTTCTTTATTAATTTATGAAGTTTTGTTAGGATTTTTTAATTTTGGGGAAGGAAGAGTTTATTTAGGATATAGTGAAGCTCATCGAAAGGGATTGTCTTAGTCTTTGCAAAAGCAAAATACCATTGATTGGGTGGCTCAAACAAAAGACATTTATTTATTTCTCATAGTTCTGGAAGCTCAAAGTCTGAGAGCAGGATGCCTTCATGGTCAGGTTCTAGTGAGGACCCTATTCCAAACTTGTAGAAAGCTCCCTCTTGCTGTGTCTTCAAGAGAGAGAGAGAGAGAGAGAGAGAGAGAGAGAGAGAGAGAGAGAGAGAGAGTACTTTCTGGTCTCTTCTTATAATAGCACTAATCCCCTTCATACCTCATCCAAGCCTGATTACTTTTCAAAGCTTCATCTCCTAATAGCATTACATTAGGAGTTAGGATATCAACGTAAGAGTTTTGTGGGGAGACAACATTCAATGTGTAAGTGGGATAGTCTACCTACCTGGAATATTCTGCAATCTATAAGTTGGTAGCAAATTTTTTGCTTTGAGTTAAAGAGTATTTGGTTGAGTACATTAGGTAAACTGGGAATCAAGTCTTAATAGATTTGCTGTTCTGTTCATCTCAAGATCTATGGCATTGAATAAGTTGATGTCAGAGAAGTTTCTATTCTGTTCTTAGACTATAGTATACATGGAACAAAAAAGTTCATAACCCTTGATAAAGGCTACCTTATTTTAGCATTTTGAGTTGACCATGTATCAATTCTCTGAATGCACTTAGCTGGGCACAAATTCGGGTTGAAGAGTAGACAGGTAAATAATTTAAATGAGTGAAATGAATAGGATCCAGATTTTCATTCTTCTCAATTCTTTCTGGGGTTGCTCTTTTATGTGATTATTGACCATTTCAATAATGTTAGAATGATGACATTTAGAGAAAATAACTCATTTTGAAGAGGGAAGTTATTTTAATTTTTAGTGAAAACTTATATCCTCACAAAACCATGTATATGAGTATTCATAATAACATAGCCCCGAACTGGAAATAATCCAAATAACTGTCAATTGGTGAATGAATAAACATACACTGGAATACTACTCAGCAATAAAAGTAGTGTACTATTATTGATAAATGCTACAAAATAAAATAATTCTAATCCATAAGACTATCATTTCATGTATATAAAACATTGAGAAAAGACAAATGTATGGAGACACAAAGCAGATCAGTAGTTACTACATGGTAATAAAGAGTAACTGAAAATTAGGAGCACAAAGGGATGGTGCCCTCATTTAGAGGTGATGGAAGTGTTCTAAAACTGCATTGTGGTGATGAATGCCGAAGTCTATAAATTTTCTAGAAAGCATGGGATTTTACACTTGCAATGGGTGCATTTATATAATTATATTTCAGTAAAGCTGTTGGGGAAAATAAACATCTAAGAAAGCTTCCTGTTTTTCCTTAATGTAACATTCTTGAAAGCCCATATCTGAGAGATGTCTTTGCTCTTGTCCTGCCCAGATTTCCCTGTTTTTAGATAGCGCTGATATTAACTCCTTGATCTTTACACAAATCCTCTAGGTCAGTGGTTCTCAACCTGTGGGTCGCAACCCCTTTGGGGGTCGAATGACCCTTTCACAGGGGTTGCCTAAGACTATTGGAAAACACCTATTTCCCATGGTCTTAGGAACCAACACACCGCTCCTCGGTGTAGCAAAATGTAGCAATGTAGTTTACTGTTGTCATATTAAGACTGTTACCCATGCTACACCACGATTCAAGACAACATTTCATTTATTTGTAATTAGAAATAAATATTTCACAATATATAATTACATATTGTTTTTGTGATTAATCACTATGCTTTAATTATGTTCAATTTGTAACAATGAAAATACATCCTGCATATCAGATATTTACATTCCAGTTCATAACAGTAGCAAAATTACGGTTATGAAGTAGCAACGGAAATAATTTTATGATTGGGGGTCACCACAACATGAAGAACTGTCTTAAAGGGTCGCAGCATTAGGAAGGCTGAGAACCACTGCTCTAGAGTCTATTCAGAAGCATTCCTGGCTAACTGGACACCTATTTTCCTTGGAATGATGATACGGGGGTGGGGGGATGGGGTTACCCTGACCACAAAGTTCTCTGTGACTTTCAGGCACCGGTTGCTTAGCAGAAGGATGAGGAATTTAAACAATTAATTGGCAGGCACTGGCTGAGGGCCTCCGTGTTTTCTGGCACTGTCACCAAGACAAAAGTGAAGTGTGGCCTGTGCAGATCAATCTAAAAGTTGCACTTGATTCCCGTTATGAGCCACAGGGGTACAGTATCGAAATTCTTGAGTAATATCCATCAGCACTTTGCTATTGATGTACTGCACATTGAGCATGTCCTTGCTTGAGGAGCACTCTGATTTAACATTCTCTAAAGCAGAATCTTTGGCAAAATGCATAACACTGTTGAAAAGCAGATAATAAACAGTAATGGAGCAAGAACCAGGCTGTGTTAGTGCTGTTAGTCACGGCAACTGCATCGGATATTTCCCCCTAATCTATAACTCTCACCATTACTCCTTTGTACAGAAAGCAAATGATGTTTATAAACTTGTCTGCCTCGCCAATCTTTCAAAAGGGTTTTTATATATTAATTCAGTTAATAGAACCAAATGCCTACGTGTAGTTTACACAGAGAGCATCAAATCAAAATGCAATTTTTGGCATCTGTTTTGCAGTCACTAAAAGATGGGAAATAATTTTTAATTGTTTACTACTGACATGGAAGCCCTCCTGATTGAATCATTTTTATATGGAGGCC
>PVJN01003257.1:0-41512 GCA_004026805.1 Lasiurus borealis
GCTGAATATGGTAGAAAAATTGCTCTTGCTGGAAGATGAATCAAGTTTCTGTCAGGTAAAGCCAAGGAAAATTCTCTTGTGTTATCAACTAATCTTACCAGAGAGGGACTATTATGCAAGATGTATGACATTGCTTTCCCCTTCTCCCAAAAGCCAGGTGGCTGTGCACTGTGCCAGTTTGAACAAGTTTCTTTACCTTAACTTAATTTATTTACCAGCTTAGTCATGGTTCTAAAATATTGTCACCCCGGCTGCTGTGGCCCCGGGGTTGAGCATCTACCTATGAACCAGAAGGTCATGGTTCGATTCCAGTCAGGATGTGTGCCTGGGTTGCATGCTCCATTCCCAGTAGGGGGCGTGCAAGGGGCAACCCATCAATGATTCTCTCTCATCATTGATGTTTCTGTCTCTCCCTCTCCCTTCCTCCCTCCCTCTCTTGAAATCAATAAAAACATATTAAAACAAATAAGACAAACATTATTTTGTATATCCACTAAGCTTCATCTAGTCTTCACTATTTAACATAAGTTATTAAATCTTTTATGATAACTATAAAATTCAGTTTACTGAAGTTATTTGCTTTGCTCTATTTGTCTAAAAACTTTATACCGGTGAACAAAATATAAACTAAACTCAAGGAATATATATTATGTTATTTTTCCTGCTTGCAATCTTTTAAGTACATGCTCCCCTCTTAACCAGAATACTAATTTCTTTTTCTTCGACTCAGTATGTGTAATAGCACAAAGTTACAAAGCTGTAGTCGTGTATAATTCTAATGCTATATTGGGATTACACTAGTGTTTTGCCAAGCACAACATTCGCAATAAAAACTAACTTAGTGTGAAAACTCATTCCAAGAAAAAAAAAAAACAAGTAGCCCAGTATTTTAGGATGAAGAAGCATAAGAAAGCAAGTGCCCCTTTCAATCAGCGGGGCTATTTTTCAACCCTTCTAAGAGCTATTTAATCCAGTACAGCGGGTCCTGGAATAACACGGAGAAAACTGGGAAGACCTTTGGCTTCTGGTAATAAGAGCTGATCCAATAGAGGTGCCTCAGGGGGAGGAAAAGAGGAGATGCATGATTCAAGAACCTTTTACAGTTAAAACTCATACAATTGCTTACAATTTAGGCCATGTCATTCCTTGCTTAAAGCCCTGGAATGGCATTCTGCTGCTCTTCAAACGGAATCCCTGTTCTTTACAAGGCTCTCCCTCCTGCCTCTGCCCTGCATGAGGCTGCCACTCATTCCTCTTCCTTCCGCTGTGGGGCCTCACCAGGGCCCTCTCTCCCTGATATGCCCAGTCCCTGCCTGCAGGCATGGCACTGGCTGCTATCCCTGCCTGGAATGTTCTGTTCTGAGATTTCTGCTCTGATGCTCCTTTCAGTATTGAGTTCTCAGTTTAAATTTTACCTCTTAAATTTTAGCGAACCTTCCTTGATTATCAAGACTAAAGTTGACCTTCAAGTGCTTTCCATCACATTACTCTGTTTTTGTTTTTAGTGCATATGTGGACTACCTGATGTCTTCATTCAGGGGAGGGCTCCATAGTAATGTTTCTGACAAAAATGGACTCTCCAGCCCCGCCGGTTGGCTCAGTTGGTTGGAGGCCGAGGTTCAGTGCCCGGTCAGGGCACATGTCTGGGTTGTGGCTCCATCCACAGTAGGAAACATCTCACTCTCCCTACCTCTCTCTGAAATCAATAAAAGCCTATTTTTTAAAAATATATTTTATTGATTTTTTACAGAGAGGAAGGGAGACGGATAGAAAGTCAGAAACATCGATGAGAGAGAGACATAGATCAGCTGCCTCCTGCACACCCCACACTGGAGATGTGCCCACAAGCAAGGTACATGCCCCCGACCAGAATTGAACCTGGGACCTTTCAGTCCGAAGGCCGACGCTCTATCCACTGAGCCAAACCGGTCTCGGCAAAAGCCTATTTTTTTTTTTTTAAAGTGCTGACTTCACAAAATAAAAATAAATACAATAAAAGCGGATTCAGTAAGATTACAGATGCACAGTGTGCCGTGATTTGCTTATGGAAATGAGATGCCTCATTTGTCAAGGAGTAAACTCAGTATTTGTGAGTTGATCATTTCACTTTATATTTAAGTACTCTGAAAAAGACACAGTTTATGTACCCGGAGAGGTAACATTAAATAGGACAGAATAAAAATGGATTTGTTCCACATGAACAATCAAGTTAGAAAGATGTATTCTAGCATTGGATCCTTTTTTTTTACATAGAGCATGTTATGATTCAATATGAACTTATAGATCATTTCAAAGACCTAATTTTGCCTGTTTCATACTAGCATGCTACGTTTGAGCAAGTAGCTCGCAAACTTGAATGTTTGTGAGAATCACCAGGCGGGCTTGTTAAAACATGGCTGTCTGGGGCTACCCCCCTCACACACCCCTCCCCCTCCCGCTCTATTCTCCCTCCCCCACCGCTGCCCGAGTGTGTCAGGGCCTCTGGGTCTGGTTTAGGGCCCAAGATTTCACACTTCTAACATGTTCGCAGGATCTGCTGAAGCTGCTTGTCCAGGGACAGTTTGAGCAGCTTGTCTTGCATGGACCATTGCATTCTTTTTTGTTTCTCAACTATTTTATCTGTGAAATTATAGTGTGAAGTGACTTATATGTATCTATTTCTATGTTAGTCATGTTCCCTGCCTTGGAGAAAATCATGGAGAAAAAGACGTGACCGATTCTGCCTGTGGTAGATGAGTCTGGAAACCTTTTTGAGAAGAGATGAGTTTGAAACCAAGGAAGTTAAAACATACAAATGGCGGGGGGTGGGGGAGTGGTAGTGGTCAGTTGGGGAAAATGGAGACATATGTAAAACTTCAGACAATAAATAAGAAAAATAAGAAGGAAAAAGTTAAAACATACAGAAATCCCTTAATTTAGAAAAATTGTTATCTCTTGTCCTTCATTCCCCTCAAATCCCACCTTATAATTCTCACTGGAGAGAGAGAGAACAGTCTTAATAATTTCTAGTGAAATCTGCCAGAATGTCTCCACATTCAGCCTTTGGAGGGATTTCCTAAATATCCAAACAGAATAAGCTGGGCTCTGTGTCTCATACACATAAAAAAGTTAAGAAAATATGTCCAAATATTTTCTAGGGTTCTCTATTCGGTAGGAAAGGTTTTACTGTGACTCCCAGCTCCAAATTGCTGGTATTGACTCTATTCTTATTCCTCATTCTTGGTTTCTGCTCCTTTGGTGCCTTTTCTCCCTCCATCCTGCATGTCTTAAGGCAGGGACACCTTTAAACCTTTATTCCCCAATGCCGAACACATCAAAGACTGCTATGTACAACAGACTTTACTAAATATAGTGAGTTCACGGAGGGTAATTATAGTACTGAGAAGGAAATGATTTTTCAAGCATTACAAATGTCAAGTGTTACAGTTTCAAAAGCCTGCCAGACCATCCTCGCCACAGGAAAGCTATTGCTGGCTGTGGATCTGTCCTTAAAGCCAGATCCCCTGCCTCGCTGTCCACGTTCTTTGCTTTTTTTCCTGAGAGATTTCAAAAATGTCCGTGACACCTGCCCCTCATTTAGGCAGCTGGAGGTAACTCCAAAGTTCCATTTATTCTCTCACGCTAAGCATAATTTTTCTTATGCTAAGCAACATCCTCTTCTCCACTAGCTGAATGCTCAACTTACCTGTTATAACTAAAATAAAATGATTTCCTACATGGGGCCTACACCTTTAGAAACACAACGCAGAAACTTTAAAAACATCTATTGAGTCAATAAGAAATATCTCCAAGTTTATTTATACACTAGAGGCCCGGTGCACGAAATTCATGCATGGGGTGGCAGAGGTGGGGTGGGGGGTTGTCCTTCAGCCTAGCCTGCCGCTTCTCCAATCTGGGATCACTTAAGGGATGCCTGATGGCCTGTTTAGGCCCAATCCAGGTAGAATTGGGCCTAAATGGGCTGTTGGACATCCATCTCACAACCCAGGACTGCTGGCTCCCAACTGCTCACCAGACTGCCTTCCTGATTTCCCCTAACCACTTCTGCCTGCCACACTGATAATTCCCTAAACACTCCTTGCCAGCCTGATTATGCCTAACTCCTTCCCTACCAGCCTGTTTGCCTCTAACTGCCCTCCCACCTCCCTGCAGGCCTGGTCAACTACAACTGCCCTCCCTTGCAGACCTGGTCCCTCCCAAGTGCCCTCCCCTGCTGGCCATCTTGTGTCCACATGGGGGCAGGATATTTTGACCACATGGAGGCAGTTATCTTGTGTGTTGGAGTGATGGTCAATCTGTACATTACTCTTTTATTAGACAGGATAGAGGCCTGGTGCATGGGTGGGGGCCAGATAGTTTGCCCTGAAGGGTGTCCTGGATCAGGTTGGGGGTTCCCTTGGGGTGTGGGGTGGCCTGGGCGAGGGGCATGTGGTGGTTTGCAGGCTGGCCACCACTCCTAGCAATCTAAGCGGAGGTCCTGGTATCTGGGATTTATCTTCTACAATTAAAACTTTGTAGCCTGGAGGGGAGCCAAGCCTTATGCTTGCAGAGCCATTGAATCTTTGTTGCCTGAAGTGGAGACCTGGACAAGCCAGGGTGTGAGGAAAACTTGGCTTCCTCCATCGCCAGGGGCAACCCAAGCCTCCTTCCTGCTCTCTCTGTGGCTGTAGCCATCTTGGTTTGGTTAATACTTGCTCTGATTGGCTGATGGTGTGGTGATGTGGTGATGATGACATGGCTTGTGGGTGTATGGGAGGTATGGTCAATTTGTATATTACTCTTTTATTAGATAGGATTGCAGCTCCAAATAATTTGCAGTATTTTTGGGTTGTAAACAATTGTGTGTAATGTTGGAACAACTTCTGAGCTTATTATTGTTTTAAATTATATTTTAAAGTGATTGTTAAGGCAGCAAAGGTAAATATTTGTGGTAGGTAAGGCAACTTATCTGTTTAGGCCATGTATAATCTTTGGGTAAGCAGCTGGGAAACAATGTCAGTGAACTGTGTGAGGAGTTATGAATGAAAGGAGTGAAAGCAAATATGAGGCTAAGTGGTATATGAAGTTACTATAATAATAAAAGTAATAAAAGTGCAATATGCTAATTAGACTGGACAACCTCCCAGGATGACTGTTCAGATGAAGCTGGGGCTGTGAGGGCCAAAGCAGCTGCCGAAGTGTGGGGGCCAAGCCCCTTGCACAAATTTCATGCATCAGCCTCTAATCCTATCTAATAAAAAAGCAATATGAAAATTAACCATCACTCCACTACACTCAGAAGTTACACCTACCAGCCAATCAGGAGCAAATATGCAAATAAACCCAACCCATTGCCAGGGAATTTCTACAGGAAGCCAAAATTTCCACACACTATGAACACCCCAGGCCTCCACTCGAGGCTACAAAGTTTCAATTATAAAAGATAAATAAATCACAACAAAAATGGCTGTGGCCATGGAGTAAGCAGGAGGCTTGTCTCTGCTCAAGGCTACAGAGTTTCAATTATAGAAGATAAATAAATCCCAGGTACCAGGGCCTCCATTTGGGTTGCTGGGGGGCATCACTATCCTGCAAACCATCACAGGCCCCTCACCCAGACCTCCCCATATCCCAAGAGAACCCCCACCCTGCTCCGGAAAACCCTTCAGGACAAACCAGCTGGCCCCCACCCATGCACCAGGCTTCTATCATATCTAATAAAAGGATGATATGCAAATTGACCATCATTCCAACACACTAGATGGCTTCCCCCTTGTGGTCAAAGGTGGCTGCCCCCATGTGGACACAAGATGACCTCCAGAAGGGGAGGGCAGTTGAGAGGGACTGGGCCTATAAGGGAGGGCAGTTGGGGATTACCGGGCCAACAGAGGAGGGAAGTTGGGGGTTTTAGGGCCTGCAGGGAAGGGCAGTTGGGGGGAGGACCCAGGCCTACAGGGGATAGCAGTTGTGGGCGACCAGGCCTGCAGGGGAGGGCAGTTAGGGATAAACAGGCTGACAGGGGAGCAGTTAGGCATCAATTAGGCTGTCAGAGGAGTGATTATGGGGTGGTCAGGCTGGCAGGCAGGTGAGCAGTTGGGAGCCAGCAGTCTTGGATTGTGAGAGGGATATCTGACTACCCATTTAGGCCCAATCCTACTTGGGCAGTGAGACATCCCTCAAAAGACCCAGATTAAAGAGGGTGCAGGCTGGGCTTAAATATACCCCCTGTGCATGAATTGCATGCACTGGTCCTCTTAATATAAAGGATGAGAGAGAGAGCAGTTTTGAAAATGAACTCATTTTTTTATGGTTACTAGGTCAAAGATTGTCATACATATTTTTCTCTGTTAGTTCATATTTCTGGCTTTGATTTTTCTGTCCATTATATGGTGCTTTAACAAGGCTTATTTCTGACCACAGATACTAAATGGTAGTTTACATAAATGATTAGGCATTGAAGCATCATAGAAATAATTATAAACTACACCGAAGGTGGTTCCTCACAGTGAATTTTGGAAGGCAGATTTTGGCCATAAAATATATATCTTTTCCAACATCTATCTATAATAATAAAAGTGTTGCATGATAATTAGACTGGGTGTCCTTCCCGGATGACCTTCTGGATGAAACTGAGGTTGTGAGGGAAGCCTGGGTCCTGGGTGCCAGAGAGAAGCCCTTGCTGGCAGCTGGGGGAAGGAAGGCCTACTCTTGCACAAATTTAATGTATCAGGCCTCTAGTCCTGTATAATAAAAGGGTAATATGCAAATTGATCCTACTGGTGAAATGACCAGGAACGACTGGTTGCTATGACACACACTGACCACCAGGGGGCAGATGCTCAATACATAGCTGCCACCTAGTGGCCAGTGAGCTTCTACAGGGGGAGTTCCACTCAGCCACAAGCCCGGCTGATGGCTGTGAGCACAGTGGTGGTGGTGGAAGCCTCTCCCTCCTCCCAGGCAGTGCTAAGGCTGTCTGACACCTCCCACGGGAGTGGGCCTAAGCTGGCCGTCGGACATGCCCTGAGGACTCCCGGGCTGCCAGAGGGATGTCTGACTGCCAGCTGAGGGCCAGTTCCCTGAGGAGTGGGCTTAAGCCCGTTAGTGGACATCCCCCAAAGGATCCTGAACTGTGAGAGGGTGCAAGCTAGGCTGAGGGACCTTCTGAGTACATGAATTTTCGTGGACCGGGCCTCTAGTACAAACATAATGAGAAGATTGCTGTGCTTTGGGGTGAATCTCCATAGATTCAAATGTCTCAAAAAGGTTTGGGATTCTCTGGATTCCATTTTATGCTCCAAAATCCAATCTCTTCGGAATATGTCCCATTTTATGAGATTGACCTCTCAAAGTTGCTGTTAGCCTTAAAGAATTCCTCTATAGGAATTTTGTAAAAATTGACTCCACTTTTACTAGCATAATTACATTTCTTTTAAGGTGTTAGGCCAATAAATTATTTTATTTCCCCAAAATACATATTGTTTATCTTGGTTATTATTATTATTATTATTATTATTATTATTTTGTCATTTGTGTACAAGTACTTATGAAAATAAAAAGCTTGTTAATCCTAAAGTATTATTTCTCCTGATGATATTACATTTCCTTCCACTTTTCAAACATCTTTATTAAAATACAATTCACATGCCATAATATTTTCAGTGTATAATTCAGTGGATTTTGGTATATTCAGAGTTGAGCAATCATCAACATAATTTCAGACATTTATCACCCAAAACTGAGATCCCATAATCCTTACTTGTCACTCCCCATCATGACCTTCCCTCTATCTCACAGCCATAAACAACCACTGACCTACATTCTGTCACTATAGATTTGCCTATTATGGACATTTAGTATAAATGCAAGCTGCATATATGACTGGCTTATTTCATTTAGCATAGAATTTCCATGTTTCATTAATGTTGTAGCATGTGTCAGTATTTCATTCCTTTTTATTGCAGATACTATTTTGTGTATCTATTCTTTAGTTGATGGGCAATTGTTTCTCCTTTTTTGGCATTTATGAATAAATATTTTTGTACACGTTTTAGTATAAAAATGTCTTTATTTCTTTTGAACATGAACCTAAAGATAGAATTGTTAGACCATATAATAATGTTATGTTTAAGCTTTGTAGAAACTGCCAAATTGTTTTGTAAAGTGGCTGTACCATTTTACATTCCCATAAACCAGTGGTCAGCAAATTTATTAGTCAACAGAGCCAAATATCAACAGTACAATGATTGAAATTTCTTTTGAGAGCCACATTTTTAAACTTATACTTCTTCTAACACCACTTCTTCAAAATAGACTCACTCAGACCATGGTATTTTGTGGAAGAGCCACACTCAAGGGGCCAAAGAGCCACATGTGGCTCCTGAGCAAAGGTTTGCTGACCACGGATCTAACCAACTTAAAATGTTTTTTTTTTTTTCCTATTCCATTTATTTGTTTTCTCATTGATTCCCATACTTTTACTTGGATTGGATTTAACTTGCTCTTCTTTTTCTACATTCTTCAGGTGAAAAGTTAGGTTATTGAATTGATCTTTTTAATTTTAATATTGGTATTTACAATGACAAATATCTCTTTATTTAGTTATATACCAAAGTTTTTATATGTTTATTTTCATTTTCATTCCTCAAGGTAATTTTGAATTTCACTTGGGATTTCTTTTTTGGCCCATTATTTAGGAGTAGTTTGCTAATTTCCACATGCTTGTGAATTTACAAGCTTCCTTTTGGTATTGATTTATAATTTAATTCCATTGTGGTTGAGAAACATACATTGTATTATTTAAATCCACTTAAATATGTTGAGGCTTGTTTTATGCCTGCACTTATTGTTGTATATTTTGTAAGTCCAATAATATAATTGTATTTATCTTGTCTTATGCAATTTTGTTTAAAATCAGTTAAGAAAACAATAGGCAAAAATATTTAATTATATTATCTTTTATAATTGTATATAATTATCTTTACTCTGAGAAAAATTTTTTAACAATATGTTTTTATTGATTTCTGGGAGAGGGAGGAAGAGAGAAAGAGTTAGAAAATGAGAGAGAATCATCAATTGACTGTCTCCTGCATGCCCTCATCCTAGGAATGAAGCCAGCAACCCAGACATGGGTATGTACCCTGACCCAAAATGGATTGGGACCATAACCTCCTGGTTCATATGTCCATGTTTAACCACTGATCCACACCAGCTGGATTCTTTGATATATATATTTAATGTGAATTTAAATTATTGCTTGATGTCATTTCAACCAGAAGAATTCCTCTAGTGTTTCTTGGGAGGCAGGTCTGCTAAGAACATTATCTTTCAGTATTGGTTTACCTATAAATTATTTATTTCATTTTCACTTTTAAAAGATAGTTTGGCTATATGTAAAATTCTTGGTTAACATTTTATTTTTACTTTCAGCCCTTAGAACATGCCATTTCATTATCTTCTGTTTTATTCTTGTTTCTAAAACAAAAACAAACCTCACTAATCTTATTGTGTGTTTATGTGGGGAGTGGGCCTCCTATAAGTAGATAATGAAACATTTTCCTATTTTTGACTCTATGATTTTTACCTTTACCTCTGGCCTTTAAGATTTGTCCCTGCTATGCCTGGGGTCTCTTTGTGTTTGTCCTACTTATTGATTATTAGGCTTCTTGGATATGTAGCTTAATGTTGTTACTTTTAAAAAATCAGTTTTAGAAAGTTTTCAGTCATTACTTCTTTATATATATATATTTTTTTCTTCCCCTTTCTCCTTTCCTTCTAGTAATTCTGGTTACACTTATGATGGTGCATGTAACTATGCACTATGTTTTCCTGAGGCTCTGTTCATTTTATTTACTATTTTTTCTCACTGTTCTTCAGATTGAATCCTTTTTATTTATCTGAAAGTTTGCTGATTCTTTTGACACTTCAAATCTACTACTGAATTCCTCTAATAACTTTTTTATTTTGATTGTTATACTTTTCCACTCCAGAACTTCTGTATGAGAGGATGCTGCCTAATTAAAAACTTGACATTACATATTTATTCCCATTCAGAAAATTGTTTACATTTGGTAAGAAATTATATTTTAATTTACATGATCAGATATAGAGAAAATATTTTCAGGTAAACAAAAGTATTTGGAATAATAAAACAACTTATTTATATTAATTGCTCTCGTTATGTTTATATTTGTGTGTGTGTGTGTAAAACAAATATCTGGATGTTTTAACATTAGTTGGCTATAGCAGTTCTTAAATTTGATAGTCATTAGGAATGATTTAACCTTAATAAACTTCAAAGATGTTTTCCATTACTGTAAATGCTTCATGGCATATATATTTCTTCTTAATTTGTTAATATTACTCAGTAAAATTGCAAGTCTTCTGCAATATTTATTTGTTTTTATTAAGAGCAAATATTCCTATTTTAATTAAAAATCTGAAGCAACAGTTTTGAAGAAAAACTTCATGTCACCACAAATAGAATCAGGATCAGGTAAAAAATAAAATTCCATGTACAAGCACATATAACTCATATCTACTACAATAGAATCTTCCTATATAATATATATTATTTTTATAAATCTTAATAGCAACATACAGGAATTTTATAACAACATTTCAAAATACATTGCTTCCTATGGTTACAAAATTGCTATGCAGAATTCTTGAGAGAAGACATTGTTATGTATAGAGTAGGTATCTAGTGGGTGAAAGTATTTATTAAAAACTGAGAAATTACATTCCTTTAAAGTTGCAGTTTGTACTCTAATTTCTAATGGTACTATCTTCTGAATTGTTTATAATTTTTGCTGGAATACATAAAGTATTCAACTAATATTATAGGGTAATGTTAATAGCTAATGGGATAATTTATAATACATTATAAAAAGCACAACTATCATATTGTTTTACTTGCAATTTTATATACTGAAAATATGTTTACAATTAAGTTTTTTTCAAAGCCTTAATATATGCTAAATAAACCTTTTCTTTAAGTTGAAAAAAATCACCTTTTCATATTCTTAATATACTTATCTTTTATTCAGCTTACTAAATATCTGGAAATTTTTAAATCCCCAAATAAATGTTCTTTAGCAGCTGATTGCTTAATTAACATCAAATAAATGGTACAAAATCAAGAGGAAGATTTTTACAGCTCTCTTCCTTGAAGCCATATAATAGGTGGCGAATGGAATAAAAAATGGACTGGCTATCAGCAGGTCAGTTTCCTGCTTGTAACCTTAGTGACAGCAGTGTGACCTTGAAAACCATCAGTCTCTACAGAATTCTCTTAACCTCATTTTCGAAGGAGAGCTCTTGATTTGATAATCTCTATAGTCTTTTCTCAAAGAAAAGATGCCTCAACAAACTACTTGGTTTTGAGTGTGCATGTGTGTCTCTCTCTCTGCCTGCCTAGGTACCAGTATGTGTGTTTGTGTTACCCATTTGCATAAGAATTCAATAAAATCGCACATTACTGTCAAAGCACCTCCATTCAAACTTGCTGCCTTTGTCCTTGTTTCTTTGTGAGCATTTATTAAAATCCTGTGATAAGGGATTTGAAGGAAAAGGAAAGACAATACTTCTGGAGACAGAGGTAAATGTACCTTAAATTCTCTACACTGTGTAGGTACTGTACTGTCACACGTTGCTGAATATCACAGAGACCCCAAGAGCTCCTTTTCCTGATCCCCATTTTACAGACGAGGGGACTGAGTTTTAGAGAGATCAGATAACTTGACCAAGGTCACACAATTAAATGGTAGAGAACGAGTGAGGAGGGGGAAAAAAGATGACTGATAAGAGTGGCATCTCAAGAAGGTCCATGAGGTGATGGGAAAATAGAAGGGAACATGCCAGTTACCAATTCAATGTTTTAAAAGGAAGCTGATTAGCTTGGAAAGTTAAATCCATCAAACGGAAAGTGCCTACATGGGTAGTCTGCAGCTTTCCCAGTGCTAACTGCAAATCAAAGCGTGTTGACATCCACACACAAACGGAAAAAAATCTGAATCAAAGAAAAAAAAATGATACTGATGTTCTGGCTGTGGTTCTGCACTTATTAAAAGCATTCACTAATTCTTACGAACTTAGAGTATGCCTGGCACTGCTCTGTATTCTTAATACTAACCATTTAATCCCAGTACCAACTAGTTGAGGTAGGAACTATTATCATTATCCCCACTTCGTGTATCAGGAAACAAATCACAGGTTTGGGGGAACTTGCTCACGGTTGCACTGCCCATTAGTGATGGAGCTGAGAGAAGAATTCTGGCATTTTTCTCTCTAGAGACGAATGCACGGTGCAATGTGACATGATAATCTCATGTGCCCACTGAGCGCTTAAAACAGGGCGAGCCCAAAATACTGTGTGTTGTGGGAGACGCCGGATGAGAACGAGATTGAAAGTGAAGAGAGCTGTGGGTTCACTCTCCAGTGTGAGGACCACTGCCGTATCAGCAGGGGGTGGAGGAGCGGGCATCACTCATGGTACCAAGTCTGTCCTGCACGCGTCCCGGGATGGTGGTGTGAATAAATAGCAGGAAGAAGCAGAGGCAAGAAGTGAACCCCTCAGCTCTGAGTGCTCTCCCTGATCCACTCTGGGCCTCAGTCCCTGAGGCCTCTGTTATTTTTGAAGGGGAGGCCTCAGCCGGTGTAGCGAACACACCTGTTCACCCTGTTGGTGAGGGTGGGATCCCACAGTCTAGAACCTTGGTCGGCAAACTGCGGCTCTTTGGCCCCTTGAGTGTGGCTCTTTCACAAAATACCACAGCCTGGGCGAGTCTATTTTGAAGAAGTGGCGTTAGAAGAAGTTTTAAGTTTAAACAATTTGGCTCTCAAAAGAAATTTCAATTGTTGTACTGTTGATATTTGGCTCTGTTGACTAATGAGTTTGCCGACCACTGGCCTAGAAGTACAACATACTGAGCACACCCACTTGACTTAGGACAGGTGAGAGAGAAAGCAATTGATTTATCACATATCCCCCCACCTTGGGACCACGTGGGGAACGCACTCAGAGTGAACAAACAGCAGCATTGAGAGGCAGCTTCACAGTAACAGAATGAAATGCCTTTCGGTACCTCCAGGAGGATGCAATTGGCCCGTTTGAATAATTGCTACAGCTGGCAGGAACGTGAAACCTATTAAGTTGGGGACCAAGTGGGTGCAGCTGATCTGGCTGATAAAGGAGCTGACATTTCCCTCTGGCTGGGCAACAGATCGGGCCAGAGCTGCGGAATTCACAGTTAGGCCTTTGGGGTCCTGTGAGGTTCAAGGCTTTGAGGACAGCCACTGAGAATGGAGGCTTTATTACCGAGCGGGGAAGTTCTGGACTTCTGTGATTGGCCAGGTGAGTGCCTGAGCAGTGAACGGGCAGCCGTGCCGAGTTGTGACTGTGTTTATATTCTTGAAGGTAAATACTCGGGAAAGGTAGTTTTAAATTCCACAGTAGGATGCAATTTTCCTTCTGCCCATGAGTACACGAGAGAGCTTCAGCAACTAGAATGTGCTGAACAATTGTATTTTTGTGGAGAAACGTGCTGAAATGCCATTTTGGATTTTTTTTCCACCCCCATTGGAATTGTTCAAGCTTGAAATGGCATTTCAGAATCTCATTTTAAAATAAAACTAATTCAGATGTGTTATAAAGAAAAAACATGCTATCTAAAAATGAAGGTTATTATTGGAACCAAATACAATATTTATGTGCATTTGCAAAGCTTGTTTTCCTCATTTACTTAGGGAGCAAGCACTTGGTTCCCGTAATACAATATTTACTCAAATGACTATATATAAAATAAATCATTTTATTGGAAATGAAGGGGGTATTTTAGAAAAGTGATGAGTAAGCAGTAGCATGAAGCCCAGTGAATGAATGGAACTGGGAACTGATGACAGACAAACCTCAGATCAAGTGACAGTGTTGCAGAAACTTGAAGGAAGCGAAAGAGAATTAAGGTTTATTCCTTAATTGTTTATTCCTATGATAATTTTTGCTTTCCATTTTAAACAGGGCAGTTGGAGATATTTAATTATTTGAACTGAAAAGTCTGTTTTAGTGCAGAGTTGAAGCTCCATGAGCATAAGAATCATGCTTATCTTTCCATAACTACAGCAGCTCTGCTGTCTAGTCTAGCTCACCCCGTGTTGCTTGCTGTTTTTATTACTATTTTTTACAGGCACTAATTTAATGGTTTTATGTTTTATAAGAAATGATACATCCAATGTTGTATTGTGAGGGAATAGGCTAGCATGTTCTATTAGAAACCTAAACATTCAGTGGCTTACACAGGATCTATGTTTACTTTCAGGAAGACAGGTGGCTCAGTACAGGGAGGACATTTTGGGGTGCTCTTTGCCTGGGTGGTTCTGAAGTTCTTACACTACCGTCTCTACCTCTGGGTGTAAGGTGGCTATTCACATTATCAGGACAACTCAGTGAGTAGGAAAGAGAAAAGGAAGTATCACTGTAACGGCCTTCCTTTTAAGGATGGCCTGGAAGTCCCCTACATTACTTTTTGCACAACCTATTAGCCCAGATGTAGTCATGTGGCAACATCCACTATACAGAGGGCTAGGAAATGTGCCCATCTTGTGGATTTGTGATATTAAAAGGATGGAGCATAGCCGGGTCACTGAGTGCAATGTATACACACATACATGTATATACAAAGGTATAGCTATTGCTTATGTTAAGATGTACGCCAGGATGTTCTAATACATACTCACTTATAAACAAGGGTGAGCAAAATGAGGTTTACAGTTGTATGTGAAACTATTAATTCTTGGGTTGTTATTTATTAATTAGTGGCCCATGCACAAAATTTATGCCTGGGTGTGTGTGGGGGTGTCCCTCAGCTGGGTCTGCACCCTCTCCAATCTGGGACCCCTTGGGGGATATCTGACTGCTGGTTTAGGCCTGATTTCCCTGGCAAACTGGGACTGCTGGCTCCTAACCAATTGCCTGCCTGCCTGCCTGATTGCCCCTAACCACTCTGCCTGCTGGTCTGATCACCCCCAATTGACCCCACTGACAGCATTCTCATCCCCAACTACCCCCCACACAGCTTCCCTTCCCTCATGGCCCCTAACCGCCTCTACCTTGGCCCCTATACCATGGCTTTGTCCAGAAGAACATCTGAAGGTCTCCTGGAAGGTCTCCCAGTCTAATTAGCATATTACCCTTTTATTACTTTAGATAGAGGCCTGGTGCATGAGTGGGGGCTGGCTGGTTTGCCCTGAAGGGTGTCCTGGATCAGGTTGGGGCGTTCTCTTGGGGGATGGGGTGGCCTCTATGAGGAGCCTGTGGTTTTTTGTAGGCTGCCCATGCCCCCATTGGGGTGGGGAGTCCCCACTGGGGATGGTGCTGGCCTGAGCGAGGAGTTGGGACAGTTTGCAGGCCAGCCATGCCCCCATGGGGTGAGAGTCCCCAATGGGGGGCATGGCCAGCCTGGGTGAGGGGCTGATGGCTCTTTTTAGGCTGGCCATGCCCCCCCCCAGCAGGGACCCTCACTCTATATAAGAGTGTCCATCCTGGGTAGGGGCTGAGGGCCATTTCAGACTGACCACACCCTGCTCAGGGTGGGAGTCCCTGCTGAGGTGCCTGGCCAGCCTGGGTGAGCAGCTTATGGCTATTTGCAGGCTGGTAATGTCCTCCAGTGGGGACCCTCACCCCATGGGGGCATGGCCAGCTTGGGTAAAGGGCTGAGGGCTGTTTTCAGGCTGGCCACGTCCCCCAGTAGGGACCCGCACCCCAATGGTGGCATGGCCAGCCTGGGTGAGGGGCTGAGGGCCGTTTGCAGGCTCCTCCCTTGGCAGCCAGCCCAGGAAACCCAAGCCTCCCACTTGCTCTGGCATGCTTCGTGGCTGCTGCCCACAGGCCCCTCCTTTTGCATCTGGCCCAGGTGGGAGGGAAGCTTGGCTTCCTTCATTGCACAAGGCAACCCAAGCCTCCTGTCCACTCTAACTGGCTCCGTGGCTGTTGCCATCCTTTTCCCATTAATTTGCATATTCTCTCCTGATTGGCTGTGGGTGTCATGGAGTGATGGTCAAGTACCATATTTCTCTCTTACTAGTATAGGTTGTATTATCTTCCAACTGAACAACTATTAACTGTGTTTATATATTGTCCAGCATTTGGAGTTGCAATGTTTGTTTATTCATCTCCCTACAGGTAGATGTTTTATTGTGACTTGTGTTTTCTGAAAGTTCCCAGGTGGTTTTTAAGCAGCCAATCTGACATATTTTCATGAAATAGCAGTTGTGAGGCACTTACAAGACAATTAGGACAAGAGACAGGTAAAGAAGAGGTGATGCAAAGGCATTTAAGGGATCAGAAGTAGGTGACTTAGTTACATCTTTGAACATCATAGTGCAGTGTTAAAAGCATGGTTCACATACACTTAGGAAGTGCTGAGTCTTTATCAAGCCAAGTGCTAGGGGTAAGGGTAAGAGATGGTGTCTCCTTTGGAACACAGGATATTTTGTTTGTTTGTTTGTTTTGGTTCTGCTGACTTCACAGAAGGGTGGTCAAAGCAGGTATATGCATTGCTATTTTACATGTGAAAAAAAAATAACACATAATACCAAGTGAGCAAGTTTCAAATCCAGCCCTCTGAAATCCTACTACTGGGTTTTCTTCTTTATTTTTTAAAAATATATTTTATTGATTTTTTACAGAGAGGAAGGGAGAGGAATAGAGAGTTAGAAACATTGATGAGAGAAAGACATCGATCAGCTGCTTCCTGCACGCTCCCTACTGAGGATGTGCCCTTGACTGGAATCGAACCTGGTACCTTTCAGTCCACAGACCGATGCTCTAATCACTGAGCCAAACCGGTTTTGGCAGGTTTTCTCCTTTATGTGACTGCCTCTCAGGGGAACAAATGAGAAGCATCATTTGTATGCACACAGTCAACTGCATGTTTAACCTTCAGACCAATGAATCCCAGTGGCCATCATTAACAATGTATTTGATAGTATAAAAGTGCCTATCAAAGAGGACTCTTTTAAATATCCCTCTTTTTGTGGCAACTGTGTTAATCCTGATAAAACAATACGAATGAAACTGCAAGTAACAGCAGCTGGGAGTTCCATGCAGGGATGTTTACTGTATTTATTGCTGACATTAGGGGACGGCACCCAGGGAACAGATCCGCTTGGCTGAGCCCTGAAAAATTCCTTCCTCTTCATCAAATTGTTTGAGAATACATTTTGAAGTCTAAGGTCATTGCTAAGGTGAAAAAGCTTTGGAGAAATGGAGGAAATGACTCAATACTGAAGTTATGTATTTTTTAATGTCATATAAACTCACTGGTATATTCAGTGGTTTATCTAGCTCAGCATGTATCCTTGGTTGGATGCCATTCTCAAGATATTGAAAAAATGAGGTTGCTTTTATCTAGATTTGTCTCTACAAAAAGGTGCCAGCTAGTATAAGACACCTTTTTCTTCTGTGAATCATTTTGTAAGGACAGATTTCTTTCATATGGTTCTCATTGGTTTCTACCTTAAGTTAGTCTCACACATTTTATTCCCAGTGTTTGGTTACACAAGTATTGTCATCCAGGTTTTACAAATGGGGTAAGTGGGCACCCGCCGGAGAAGGTGAAACAATACCAATAAGTGGCATGACTGTGGGAGTGGAGAAGATAAGAGACAAACTGTGGCTCCACGAACCCTTGCTCTCCCCTTCTCACTCCTACTGCTGTGTGGTAACGGAGTGCAGGGTTTGAAAATTCCACTCGCTAAGAAATATACTAGGTGTGTGCTGGCATATTATCAAGCATGTTGAAGGCATCCTTAGCGCTCAGGCACCCTGTAACTTCCATGGGCTTGTCCTCCTTTATATATATATATATATTATTGATTTTTTACAGAGAGGAAGGGGGAGAGATAGAAAGTCAGAAACATCGATGAGAGAGAGACATCAATCAGCAGCCTCCTGCACACCCCACTGTGGAGAGGTGCCCGCAAGCAAGGTACATGCCCCTGACTGGAATCAAACCTGGGACCTTTCAGACCGCAAGCCCACGCTCTATCCACTGAGCCAAACTGGTTTCGGCCTTGTCCCCTTTTTTACAGGTAAAGGAAAACGGTGCTTGGAGAAGTGAAGTAACCGGCCCAAGGCTACATGGCTACTCTGGTGGAATACTAGACATGGATACTAGGAATTGCCCAGCCTTTCTGGTAAGATAAAGACCTCACTCTACTTTTTAAGTGTGGGATTAATTTTTGATACGTTTTAATTTTGGAGGAAGGGAATTATAGAGAGGAAGGAGGAAAGGAAGAAATCTGAGCGTTAAAGAAGTTTTGTCTGGTAGCTTTTTGAGTGGAAAAGCCATACCTGAGTCATCTTTTAATTTTTACCAAGACTAATGGTTTGAGTAGACTTGAGCATTAATGAGCGTTTACTATGTGCAAGACCTAAATCTTTTATATCTTCCAATCCTATCAGCTATATACTACTTAATGTTGCCATTTTACAAATGAGAATATTGAGGCAGAGAAATTAAGAAGCATGCTCAAAATCACAGTTATCAATGATCAACAGTAAAATTGCAACTCAGTAACCCAGTCAGCTTTTCGCTGTTTGAAAAGCCCTTGCCCTGATCATGACCAAACATAATTGATTTCCCATCAGAACGCTTACTGAAGATAAGACTTCAGAGATTTGGTTATAAACTTTTGCTTAAATGGTGCAAACATGTGCATTTGTTATTCAAAATGTATGATTGTAACATTTATTATGAAGGCAACTGGCCTATGGGTGTGCTGCCAATTAGCTGGTAAACCTGGACTATGAATGACTAATTTATGGCTTGGTTAGTTGAGTGTTGTTCAGTGCACCGAAAGGTCATAGGTTTGATTTTCATTCAGGGCACATGCCTGGGTTATGGACTCAATCCCCAGTAGGAGACAGCAGGTTGATGTTTCTATCTTCCTGTCTCCCTTCCTCTCTCTCTCAAATCAATTTTTTTAAAAGACCTAGTATCTGTAGTTTTGGCTCCTGAAAAAGCACATCAAAGCACCAATATTATATTTGACTTCCTCTATCTTTATTTCCTACTCCCTTTATCTTTATTTTTGAAATTTGTGCAAGGGGCTTGAGCTGCAGCGGCTGCCTCCGCCTCAGCTTCATCCAGAAGGTTGTCCAGAGGGATATTTGGTCTAATTAGCATATTGTACTTTTATTGATACAGATAGTATTTTCAGTACTATAGTAACCAGTTTTCTTCTTTCTCTCTCTTTTCCTCTTATTTTTATCCTGTTTCTCATTGTTCCCTCATTTTCTTTTTCTTCTCCTACTCTTTCTCCTCTTTCTTGTCTCTATTTTGCTTTGGTTTTGTAAGGGCCTTACCCTGCCTTCCTTTCTTCCTTTCTTTTTTCCTCCCTCCTTTCCTTCCTTTTTTTCCTTCCTCCTTTCCTTCCTTTCCTCCTTCCCCCTCCCTCTGTCTTTCTTTTCTTTAAAGCATTACAATTTTGATAATCAACATCTAACAGTTACAAAACCAAGGAAAGAATCGAATAGCTATTAATCACCAGTGATTCAGATTACAAAAAGAACTTCAGGACACATTACGTTTTAATGAACGATGTGCCTGAATTGGCTTTTCTCTTATTTTGCCAAGTAGAAAGAAAATGCATCATTAGCTGCAAGAAAATCATATAAGCACAAAATAGTAAACTATCCAACTGTGGACAAACACTGCACATTTAAAATATTACATTTTCAGAGCCAGTGGGAGAGATGTTTTTGTAAATGCCAGAAAGTCAAATGTGAGTATTAGCCAACTAAGTGTAAAAAATGGAGGGTTGGAAGCAGGAGAGGGAGGAAAACACTGTTAAAATAGTGAATATGTATTCCTAGAATCAAATGTTTTAAAACTTGGATGAGTATACCATTAAATGAAAAATTATTAATTGAAAATAGTAGCTATTTAAATATGGTAAATAATTTTAAAAAAAGAGGCAATGAAAACATTAATTTATTCTTAGATTTAAATAGGTCTACTTCAGAATTAAAATGTAACCCAGTATAAAATTTTAGAAACATAATTCATGATTTTAATCTGGACTATTAAAGTATATAAGCATAATTAAAAAGTATGTATTTCTTCACTGTTTTTCCATCAAATACTGCTCTTATGTTAATAAAATGGTGAGGTTTTTCTTTTTAAGTGCAAATTTATTCTAGCATGAAGTAAAAATTACATAATTAAATGGAAACTCAAGATTAATTTGCAGCCACATATGTATTTGGAAGGATGTTTCTATTTATTTGTCTATATTGCTTTTTGTAGCACTGATATATCACACTTTGGGTTTTGTAGGGAATCCAGACTCACCCTTGTAGTGTTTAATCTTCTTGGTTTAGTTTCTTTGAGGATAGAGTAGGTCGGCTTAAAATATATCTTTTAATTACAAAAGAGAAAAATATCATCCCACCCCATAATGAAGTGTGGTTGCTGTCCTAGAAATCCTCTCTGGAAAATTGACTCTTAGATTTCTCATTGGGGTTTGGCTTAGAAACGGATAATATATTTACAAAGTGTATTCTACACACACATTAAGGAACATACTGTATTACTGCATGTCTGGAGAAATACAGTCTGTTCGTTTTCTTTCAGAGGTTGCTTTGTGGAGTCTGCCATGCTTTCAGTTTGTAGAAGCTTGCAAACAGCTTCCAACAGGTTCACTCCTCTCTGCCTTGATCAGAACACTGTCCAGGAAACAGGAGAGTTTGATTGGCATCAACCAGAATCTTTGTAATATGTAGACTGGGGCTAGTAGGCTGTGACATAAATAAAGCACTTCTATTTTTGTCACCTGTTATCTCTTTAAGTTAATTTACCTATTTTCTCTTTAAATTAATTTAGAGGACTGCCTTTTCTTTTGTTCTTGGGTTAGGAAGCCCTGTGAGTTTTATGCTTATTCTGTCATGATACAAAGCTATTTAGTCAGCACTGAAAAGCTCAGACCACCTTCGCCACTCCAGCCTGCTTGGCGTAGACAAGGAAGCATCCAACTCAATAAAGGGCATGTACATGGCTTCTTCTTTCTCCATCTTATAAATGTTCTGTTTTCCTCCCATCTTAGAAAGATTCTAAGCAGCACTCTCCTCTCTAAAGATGAAGTGGGGGTGGAAGAAGACATGAAAGGAAGAGGGAAAGTTCCTTTGTTACTCCTGTTTTGTTTTGTGCGGGTCCTAGTCTTATCGACTGGAATGCTCTCTGCTAGGAATGTCTAGGGTGCCCTCACCTCGTCCCCTGTGACATCTCTCTCTTCTAAACCAGTGCTACAAATGGACCGGCCTTTGTGTTTCTTATTATGATTGTGAGACAGACGCCCTTCAGCACCAACTATTAAGGAACTTTGAGGAAGAAAAAGAATTTACTTTTCATAGGTCCCAGAGCTTACAATGTAAGGCAGGAGGCACCTGGCAAGAATGTCACAAGTAAGCAGGGAGTGCATGCACGCGGCCCTGGGGTCCTGCTTTCATCAGGGTTCAGGGCAGGGGCATAGGTTTTCACAGGTTCACTCTTCAGTGGTGGATTAAAACATCAGAGCAAGATTGTAAAGCATGGGAAGAGGAAAAAAACAGGTAGCTCAAGTGGTCAGTTATAGAAATGAAGATGTAAAACAAAGGATCCTCAGTGGGCATTGCAATGTGGGGGCAGTGGCAATGTGTGGCTGGCAGTATGCTTTTTCTTTTCCTCACCCTGCAAAGGAAATCTTGATATAATCTCAGTTTTATATTGTGAAATATAACAGAAAAGCACCATAAACAATTAAAAAGCAAACACTAGTTCTGGAGAAACATTTTTATATTTTTTTACAGATATGACAGACACAGACAAAGGGGTATTTATCTGTAATATATAAAGCTCACACATATCAGTAAGAACCAAGTAAAAAATAGGAAAAGGGCAGGAAAAGACAAACCCCAGAAGGGAATATAATTAAAGAAGAGAATATAACTAAAGAAGAGAAAATAACTAAAGAAGCAATAAACATCCCAGCCAGTGTGGCCTCGTGGTTGAGTATTGATCTGTGAACCAGAAGGTCATGGTTTGATTCCAGGTCATGGAACATGCCCGGGTTGTGGGCTCAATCCCAGTAAAGGGTGTGTAGGAGGCAACCAATCCATGATTCTCTCTCATCATTGACATTTCTGTCTCTCATCCCCTCTCCCCTCCTTTCTGAAATCAATAAAAATATATTTTAAAAATCAATAAGCATTAATAGAATTTACCTAAATAAATACAAATGGAAACAATGATAACTGTCACATGTGCTTTTTTCAAAATGCCTTTTTGAATTGAATGCCTTGGCTTAAGTCAGGCACTTGTATCACAAAAATAAAAGACAACTATTGGGGCTAATGCAGCAATTACCGATGAGTTTGAGGTGATGCTGCTGTAAACAAAACTATTGTACTGTAGTCCTGTAAATGTATAGCAAATACAATTCCAGGCTTGGACTATGCCAGTGGCCAGCAAATTGCGGCGAGCAAGCCACATGCAGTTCACTAGTCGTGGTTTTGCCATTCTGTTGACTACTGAGTTTGCTGACCACTGACCTGGACTCTTGATTCCAGTACTTACAGGCTCTTGTTATTCCTTGTGATTAAGCCCTTATCCCAGTGGTCAGCAAGCTCATTAGTCAACAGACCAGCAAATCATGACGCATGAGCCGCATGTGGCTCGTGAGCCGCAGTTTGCTGACCACTGGGCGATGCCATCTGAGATAGTGTGAGTCTAACAATGCATTTCTTGTACTCTCTCTTGAGAGTGGCTGAGGGTTCTTTGCCAGCACCAACCCCACCACCATTGCTGAACATTTCTCCTCTGTGGTTGCATCGATAATGGCCAACACTCTGTTACTACTGTTTGCTTATTCTCCCATAGCCCCTAGTTACCTGTTGATATTGTCTGTTCTACTAAAAATAATGTTTATGCAACACATCCTAATAAGAGTAATATGCAAATTAACTATCACTCTGCTACACCCACAAGCCATGCCCACCAGTCAATCAGGAACGAGTTAGCAAATTAACCCAAGCAAGATGGCTGCAGCCACAGAGTAAGCAGGAGGCTTGGATTTCCCCGGCAATAGAGGAAGCTAAGATTTCCACACACCCTGGAAGGCCCAGCCCTCCACTCAAGGCTACAAAGTTTCAATTATAGAAGATAAATAAATCCTAACAAAAATGGTTGTGGCCATGGAGCAAGCAGGAGGCTTGGCTCAGCTCAAGGCTACAAAGTTTCAATTATAGAAGATAAATAAATCCCAGGTACCAGGGCATCTGCTTGGGTTGCTGGGAGAGGGGGGGGGTTGTGGCCAGGCCACACACCCAGGCCACCCTATGCCCAAAGAGAATCCCACCCTGATCCAGGACACCCTTCAGGGCAAACCAACTGGTACCCACCCATGTACCAGGCCTCTATCCTATCTACTAAAAGAGTAATATGCAAATTGACCATTACTCCAACACACAAGATGGCTGCCCCCATATGGACACAAGATGCCAAGATAGCCAGCAGGGGAGGGCAGATGGGAGTGACCAGGCCTGCAAAGGAAGGCAGTTAGAAGTGACCAGGCCAGCAGAGGAGGAAAGTTGGGGGTAACTGAGCCTACAGGGAAGAGTAGTTTGGAGGGGACACAGGCCTGCAGGGGAGAGCAGGTGGGGGAAACCAGGCCAGCTGGGGAGGGAAGTTAGGGGTGGCCAGGCCTGCACGGGAGGGCAATTAGGGGCAATCAGACTGGCAGGGGAGTAGTTAGGCATCAGTCAGGCTGGCAGGGGGTGATCAGGCTGACAGGCTGAAGTGGTTATGGGCAATCAGGAAGGCAGGCAGGCAAGTAGTTGGGAGCCAGCAGTCCTAGATTGTGAGAGGGATATCCAACTGCCTGTTTAGGCCCGATCCTTCCCAGGGTTACTCCCCATCACTGGAGCGGTCCCAGATTGGAGAGGGTGCAGGCTGGGCTAAAGAACATCCTTCCCCACTCCAACTCCCCCCACACACACACTAATTTCATGCACCAGGCCTCTAGTACTAGATAATATATGAATGGCAAACAGCAAGAGGATATTTATAATGCAGAAGTGCCAGGGGACCATATGTGATTTTGTTTTCTAGCATGCTAATATTTTGGAACACTTTTACCTGCAGTTGAATATAGAGTACATGAATAGAATTAATCATAGCAAGCTCCATAAATATGCAATCCTGAACATGGTGCCCAATTATCTCACATTTTCCCTTTTGTCCTAGCTTGGCCTTACACTTTGCCTACAAAGTTCTTATTACATTACTAGTGTCCCAGTGCATGGATTCTTGCACATTGAAAGAAAATTAATTAGAAAAAATATTTTAATATTGCTATTTGCCTTTTCTCTGTAATAGAATCATCATCCAGATTCATGATTGACAATGACAGATTGAAACATATGCATGTGATTGGCACCAATGAACGCTTTATATGTATCATGTATGTGTGAGTCAATTTATCCTTTTATAAATATACTAAAAGCCCAGTCCACAAAATTCATGCACTCAGAGCAGGGAGAGGGGGGTGAGTATCCCTCAGCCCAGCCTGCCCTCTCACAGTCCTGCAACCCTTGTGGAATGTCCAACTGATGGCTTAGGCCCACTTCCTTTGGGGAGCAGGCCTAATCTGGCAGTCAGATATCCTTAGCCCTGCTACGGATGCAGGAGAGACCCCAACCACTGCTGCACTTGCCAGCTATGTGCCTGGCTCAGGACTTTTGGTTGAGTGGTGTTCCCCCTGTGGGAGTATAGTGACCACCAGGAGGCAGCTCCTGAGTTGAGCTTCTGCCCCCTGCTGGTCAGTGTGCATTATAGTAACCAGTCATTCTGCTCTTCTGTCAATTTGCATATTAGGCTTTTATTATATAGGACTAGGGGCCTAGTGCACGGATATATGCACCTTAAAAGAAACTGTGAGCCCCGCGGCTGTGGTAGGCACAGGGGCTGGTCTCAGCCCATCCTCCATGCTACTGCCCATCCCATCTCACCATGGCCCCTGGTCCCCTGTCTGCTGGCAGCCCCACTCCTGCCACCACCACTCCCACATGCTGAAAATGCCAGCCCCATTCACACCTGCTGAAGGCACAGAGCTATTGGGAGCAGGACCAGAGCCGCCAATGGGTGTGAGTAGCAGCTGCTGTCCTGATTTGCCCTCAGGAGGAGGGGGAGGTAGAGAAGCCCTCAGGCAATGAGGGCTGGCAGCTGCTGGTCATACCCGCTGATGGCGCCAAGGAATTGGGACCAGTGCCAAAACCAGCACTGGCAGTGGTGAGTGCAGTGGCTCTGGCACCAGCAGCATGTGTGAGCAGGGCTGTCATCAGCTGTGGGTGTGAGCATCAGGTGGGACCATGGCATGTGAGAGCAAAGAATTTTCAGTAACAATCAGAGGCTCGCCCCAATGATAGAGCCTGGTGCCCAGGGTGTGGGGCATAGCCTGAAGTCCCCTGTCAAGCCCAACCTGGTGGGGGTGTGGCCTGAGGTCCCCCAGCCTGGCACTGGGGTGGGGGAGCAGCTGAGATCCCCTAGCCCAGTACCAGGATGGGAAGCACACCTTGAGGTCCTCTGTCAAGCCCTGCCAGATGGGGGTGTGTGGCCTGAGGCCCCCTGTCAAGCCCCACAGTGGTGGAGTAGCGCTGAGCTGCAGGTCCCTGCTGATTGCTCATTAAGGCTCCTTATGGGAACTTGGCCTCAGCTGTGGGTGCAGCCGTCTTTGAGATGGAGTGGTCAATTTGCATATTCCCTCTTTATTAGATAGAATGGCCAGAGTACATCATGGCAGCTCCTGTGTTGAGGGTCTGCCCCCTGGTGATCAGTGTGCATCATAGCTACTGGTCGGAGGGAAGGATGGACATGTAGCCTTTTATATATAGAGATTACCTCTATGCTTTGTTCATTTTTACTTTTCCTCTATTTCCTAACAGGTTCAACTCGTGTGTGTGTGTGTGTGTGTGTGTGTGTGTGTGTGTGTCCTTCCTTGGATCAATCTTTATTTTTTCAGATAAATTCTTCATTTGCTATGGTATTTATTTACTTTGAATTTAAAATGTATTTTGGCATGTTGGAATTAAATTTGCTTCTTTGAAATTTTGTGTGTGTGTATAGTGGCAGGGGGGAGGGGAGGTGGTATTTTTTAGTGATAAGATGATGACGTTGTCCAGGTTTTGGAAGGTCTTCCCTAACATTATTATCCCATAAGCTCAGTTATTTCTGCAGATTGCACAGCATCATGTGTATCATTCCTTGAAAATGCCTGCATCATTGCTTCGGTCCTATGAGCCCTGTTCCACCTTCCAGGTGACCCTTTTGTATAGAACTCAAGAAGAGTTCATATTGATCCTCTTCCCTTCTACGTCTCATCCACAGGAATGGTGATGGCTTTCTTTTCTCTGCAAAACTTTGAGAGTATGAATAGAAATACTTTTGGAAATCTGTTTTTGCTTTGCCAGCAAAATGTCCAGGATTCCTTTATCGTGCCTATATGCTTCTTGGTAGGTGGCAGAATATTTTCCAACAGAGATGCATATTAAGCATCACAAGTGTTATTTTAAAGCCTTTTCCTATTTTTACTGGGAGTTAGGAAGTAGTACCACTGATATATTCTCCTTGGGGTATGTATCTCTCAGCACAGTTCTCTCCAAAGAACCATCCCCACTGGCCTTTGTGGGTCAGTTGTTGAGTGTCGACCTATGAACCAAGAGGTCATGGTTTGATTCCCGATCAGGGCATATGCCCAGATTGTAGGTTTAATCTCCAGTGGGGGGTGTGTAGGAGTTAGCTGATCAATGATTTTCTCTTGTTATTAATGTTTCTATCTGTCTGTCTCTCTCCCTTCTTCTCTGAAATCAATCATGATAATAATAAAGAATCATCCCCAACATTACTTTCTTTTGCTCTCTGATATTGTGACTGTTATATTCCTGATGTGGTATGGCATTTAAAAGTTCTCTAATCTACTTTGGAAATTATTGGTCATTGTGTATTCTGTAGTTTCAATTTTAATTTCCTGTTGCATATATATCTCTTTCTCTATCTGCACATATCTATAAGTATTTTGAAACATATTGCAGAACAAGATGGTAAACTAGTACATCTTATTTAACTCCAGAAACATGGACAGCCTGCATTTCTTTCCATTTTAGAATTGCTTGCATTTTTAAAATATAGAGTGATTTAATTTAAACAGCCAGACTTTTAATTTATCTGAGAAAGTGTGATTGCTCTGAAAACAAGTAGAGGTACCTTACATGGCTCCATGAGTTATGAAAACATGGCAGCATATTGTAGAGGGGTTAGAAAAGGATGAATCTCATCACTCAGAGTGTCCATAGTTTTGATCAGTTGGATAAGAATAAATATCTGATTTCCTAAGTACTAGGTGTAACTGTTAATAATGGTGGATTTTGTAATCAAAGAAAACACAATAATTTCAAAAGAAACATAAAAAAAATGCTGTATTCAAAGTACTGTCTATCGCTATCTACACATTTCCCCATGTTTCAGGTAATTTGTGGATATCATCCCAATAGAACTTTTTTTTTTAATATATTTTATTGATTTTCCACAGAGAGGAAGGGAGAGGGATAGAGAGCTAGAAACATCGATGAGAGAATAACATTGATCAGCTGCCTCCTGCACGCCCCCTACTGGGGATGTGCCTACAACCAAGGTATATGCCCTTGACCAGAATCGAACCTGGGACCTTTCAGTCCGCAGGCCAACACTCTCCTCTGAGCCAAACCAGTTTCGGTGAACTTTTCTTGTTTTGAAGCAAACCATTCAGAGACCCAATTTTCTACTTTGTATGTTTTGAAGTGCTGCTCAGAAAGTGCATGTGCTACCAATCTGAACAAGGGGAAATCCAAAGGAGCAAGGTCTGGTGAATCCGACAGGTGGGTTACTACTTCCCAGGCAAGATCTTTCAATGTGTCTTTAACTGGTTTTGAAATGTCTGATAGTACATCATCATGAAGCAAAATTACTTTGCCATGTCTTCTGGCCCATTCTTGTCATTTCACGATCAAAGCGTGTTTCAAATTGATTATTTGTTGTCAGTAGCGATCAGTATTAATGGTTTCACCTGGTTTTAGAAGCTCAACATACACCACACCTTCCTGATCCCATCAAATGCAGAACATTGTCTTCTTTCTAAAGCGATTTGGCCTTGCAGTCTATGTTAATGGTTGACCTGGATTAACCCATGATTTTGTGCATTTGGGATTCTCAAAATAAATCCACTTTCATTGCCAGTCACAATTTGATGCAAAAAAAGACTTTCTTTTTGTGCCATTGAAGCAACATTTTTCTGATGACTTTTCGGTTTTCCATTTGTCTTTTGTTCAGTTGATGTGGCACCCATTTTCCTTCCTTTAAAATCTTTCCCATTCCTTGTAAACAATCAGAAATTGTTTGCTGAGCAACGTTTCATCTTTCTGCAAGTTACTTTTGAGGTTGACATGCATCTTCATCCAATAATCTTGTAATTTTGAGTGTTCAAAGTTTTTTGGTGACCTGAACATTCTTTGTCTTTCACATTGAAATCATCACTTTTAAAAGCATTTATACTAGCGTTCATAGGTATCTTTAAATGGAGCATGTTCAACATAAGCTTCCCAAAGTATATAACCTTCTACAACATTTTTCTTCAAGCTAAAGAAGTGAATTAAAACTTCCCACAAATGCTCCTTTTTTTGGCACAAAATTTGACATTTTTAAGTATAAAAATATCAATGATGTTAACACCTTCAGCAAATTTGACATATGAAGTTTTTGGCTCACTAGCTTGCTTTGTATGTGTAACTGCATTCTGATCGTCTTGCTGTCAATACAACAAAATAGCATACATATCAAATTATATATATATGTAACTACATCTATTGAAAAAAATCCACATTAATAACTGGTACACCTAGTATTTGCCATGCAATGATTTGTTCACATTTTTCTTCTTGCCAGAACATACTTCTGGAATCCATGGTTTTAACTCATCACTCTTGATTTTTGAAGGAGTAAATGCTAAAACGCTCCATCTCTAATAGCATATGAACCCTTCTATAATAGCAGATCCCCTTATATTTCAGGATCAGAAATATAAGTAACATTGGTAGGTAGAAAGATTTTACCTGATCTAAAGTTCCTTTATTCACTTGTTAAATAATAATTAGAAAAACAGTAAAACCATGATTCTTATATAAAATGAACACATATCAAATAAGTTATTTGACTCATTATTTAATGAGGAACCCAGTGGTTTAAAAGATAACTCAGAGAGCCCCACATTTACAGTCAAATAAGGAATTCTGACAGAAACTTACAAATGGAATCAAAATGGCAAAATTCTTGAAACCTAAAGGGCCATAGTCAATTGTACTCCAATAGACATAATTTGAATACACGTGGATGGAAATTGTTTACACTTGTATCAGTTTATGGTAAGTTAACGTCTATATGTACAGAGTAATAAAATAGCCTCATAGGAGACAAAGATAACCTTCGTCTTTGATGAATGAGCTAACCAGGAGAAACACTACGTTCCAAAACCTTTTAACAAGTTTTCCTCAGTAAAGTATATCTTAGATCCTTTCAGGCAACGCTTCATGTATTTGATGGGAATGCTAAGTGCTTGCTATCCTATGTTTGCACAATTAGTCAAAATTTTATGGTAAATTAATACCTCTGTAGGGGATCTTCTGAACTGGCCCACTAGTTACACACATAACTTTGTATGTGTGTAACTGAGTTCTGATGGTCTTCCTGTGGAGTCTCCATTAGAGTAAAGGTTCTTGGAGACCAATGACTGTGCTTTGTGCATATCACGTGACCTAATCCTGATTCATATTATATGTTTAGTTAATGTCAAGTGAAGACATGAATAGTTTGAGAGACAATTATTCTAAGGTCACTTGGTTAACTCAAAAGGATAATTTCTTTCTCCCTCCCTAGAAAAATTTAATTATTCAAATATATCAACTGAAAAATAAGAACAGCATAATACATTATGCTTTTTTCTAGGACAAGTAAGTATTCAGTTCACTTTTTAGTTTCATGAACATTTTTGCTTAGGAAAACATTATTTGCAGACAATTGTGCATATTCCAGTTACTTGTCACATTTCTTCTAGGTTCAAAGTATTCTTTGTCCTTACCTTGAAGCCTTTGACATTTAAGTTGCAGGGAGAGACTCTGGTAATAAGAGAATATGTTTTGTGCACTCTTGGTGCTGCCAGTAATGTTTTCAAACGAAAAATTAATTTTTAAACAGTAGACTTCTGTGACCATGACACTATTATTAAAATCCCTTTTTGGCACAATTTCCAGCTTCCTTTAGTTATTGTTGATGCTTTTATTTTTAAAAAGCTATATTTTATGTTATTTGGTACCTTTACCTCAAAATTAATATTTAATCTAAAGTATATTAGAAAATAAAATAGAAATGCATTAACATTACATAAGCCTGAAGCCAGTAAGGTCTTAAACTTCCATTTAGCATGTTGGAACAGGGCGCATTTTTGTTTTTGTTTTTCTCTCCTGGATACAATAAAAAGTATAAGAAAGGATTATGCTATGGGTAAATAGATTAGAATAGGTTACATATTTGGAGCCTAAGGTAAAATAATAATTAGAAATAATTATCCATACATTTCCTTAGTCAAAAGAGACTCAATATCTTAGGAATTTGCACTTGTATTGTTTTCAGACATAAATATAATTTTAAATTTAGAAATATTGTGGTTTTGAAAGGAAGGACAATATCATAATTGTTCCTAGGAGCTTCCTTGAAATTATTCCTCGTTGAAATGCTCTCCCTCTTTTTCATTTTTTAGTTTTAGAATAGTAATACTTGATTGAAAAAAAGTAATAGCAAGAACCTTTAGTTGTATTTAATAATAAACTCAGGCTGTCAAGGGCATTTGCTGTACTTCTCTGAATTAATCTCACAGAGCCTCCAAATGCATTCATACCCTTTTGGGGAAAATAGCACCTCTAATCTAAATATGCTTCTTCCAGAGAAATAATTGCTGGCCAGTTCGGTTCAGGTCAGTTTATTAAGTACTTTTTGACCATCTATTAGGTATAGAACTTCAGTTTTAATTATAGGGATACACAAAATGAATAGCACTTTCAGGCCAGTGGAAGAGATAAACAAAAATATAATTTATTGTTCAAGGGTATAGTATGAGAAAGAATCTCTTAAAATTCTCATAAGTTCAAGGAAATTTTCTAGAAGTATATTAGACCCCTGGGCTGAGGGTTGAATACTAAATAAGATACGATGGTAAAAAGATGTGTGCATATATGTGTGTGTATTTTCAATTTTATTCTAGTTACAAAAGTTGGTAAAGTGGGATGGGGTAAGGAGATGTGTTAAGGGAAGCTTTTGCTGCTTCTTGGTAAGGAAGCATGTACTGTGTATGGCATGCGGGCATTTTATTGCCTCTCCTCTGGGCAGGCCTTATCAGTTTTAGATGCTAAGAGACCTCTAACGGTCCTTGGCCTGGTCTCTGAACCCTTAGTCTTACCCACTCTGGGACAAGAGACATTGCTCTGCTTTGGTGTTTTTCTTTTTTCTTTTCTTTTCTTTTCTTTTCTTTTCTTTTCTTTTCTTTTCTTTTCTTTTCTTTCCTCTTTCTTTCTTTCTTTCTTTCTTTCTTTCTTTCTTTCTTTCTTTTTTTTTTGTGTGTGTATGCTGGGTATTCTGAAGTTTCTGTGGCTAGATAGGCAAGGAGCATGGTGTGAAGCTCTTGTCTATAGGTTGTGCACGCCTGTAAATATCTATACTAATATGCTAATTAGACCAGATATCTTCCGGATATCTTTCTGGACGTCCTTCTGAACAAAGCCATGGTGGCGGGAACCAAGGCAGAGGCAGTAAGGGGTGATCAGGCTGGCAGGGTAGAGCAGTTAGGTGTAGCCACGCCAGCAGGGAAGAGCAGTTAGGGGAATAGACTGGTAAGAGAGAGCAGTTAGGGGGATCCGATTGGTAGGAGAGAGCAGTTAGGGGTGACAAGGCAGCAGGGGAGAACAGTGAGGAGGATAGGCCAGCAAGGGAGAGCAGTTAGGTGGATCAGGCTGGCAGGGGAGAGCAGTTAAGGGTGACCAGGCCAGCAGGGGGAGCAATCAGGCAGGCAGGAAGAGTGATTAGGGGTGGTCAGGCAGGCAGACAGGTGACCGGTGAGCCAGTGGTTCTGGATTGCAGAGGGTGCAGGCTGTGCTGAGGTATCCCCCAACCCCGTGCACAAATTTTGTGCACTGCAACTCTAGTTGTACATCAGATTGATTGTTGCTTTGTGTCTATTTGTTGTTTGGTTTAATTTGTTTAAGGATGGGGCATATCCCACTTTGATGGGGGCCAGCTACTTGTGACAGGCTGAATCCATGACAGGGAATGCAGGCACTTCTCAAAAAATGCAGAGGATTCTTAATCTTGGGGACTCTCCCCTTCTCCCTCTCAAGGCGTCAGCAACCAGAAACTCTTAGCTAGCGAGAGTTTTTATCTGTCTGTCTGTCGGTCTGTAATGTAACTTGGATTACTGATGTACTTTGCTTGCTTTCTATCTTTTGGTAAATTATATATGTTTTTCCCTACCTGATCCCTCTTAATGAGTGAGTCGTGGCAATACGTTTCTTTGCATGAATTCAATAAGATCAGTTTCCAGCTGGGGCTTTATTAACAAAGACTTTGGAATGTCACATCTAACATGCCTGCCCTCTGAATGCCACCAGAAAGCTGTAAGGAATGAAGCCAATAAGCTCCTTGAAGAAAGCCTGGTGCCTTGCATGGTCACGTGGTTCATGGCAGCCTTTCCATGTAAGGAATGAAGATTGCTTTCCTGAGAGATGGCAAGGAAGAAACCTTAAGACATCCTTGGGGACCTCAAATTGAGGAATTCACCCAAGTCTATAGGTATTGCATAAAAACCTGATCGCAGCTAGGTGGCCCAGCTTCTTTGCCTTTTAGGGCTAATTAAATCTTGATCATGAGATTCCAGCAAAGCATATCTTAAAAAAACAAAACACCTATATGATCAATTGTTATTCTTATTGTGTTCATGAAAACTATCAGGCCAAATTGTAACCAGTCTTAATACAGAAAATTTTTTGGTCCTACTTAGCTCTTTAATAAAAATGAGGATGATTTTTAGGGAGAATCTTAATAGGGAATCATTAGAACTAAAGTGTTTTTTTTTTTCCTTCCACCAGAGCATTTGTTGTAATTCTTACTGTTCTAACATTTACTCAGTAATACAAAATTTTATAACACAGCTTGTCTCCACTGGGTTGCAAGCCCTACTCACACTTAAGGAATGCCATCTCTAGACACCACTGCCATCTCCTTCTGTGCCCAGGCCTCCTTGTCCCTCTGACAGAGAGCAAGGATCTCTTGGCTCTGAAAGAAAACGTCACCCTCCTCAGCATGAACTAGTTTCAGAAGAGACTCTGCACCCCTTTTTCCATGAGAGAATTCAGAGCTAAATTCCTTGAGAAGATGTGGTAGACAGACATAAGCAAAGCAAGGAGGATGGGCCCACCAGAGGAAATATGGGCAGGACCCTTAGTCATTCTGCTCACCACTCCAACTGCTCTGAAGCTGGTAATGGAGGGACCTATGTAGAGCAAACCTTTACATTTTGCCTAATAGGAATTATGACACCTATTGCTAATATATAGAACTAGAAGCCCGGTGCAGGAAATTCATGCTTGTGTAAGGTACCTAGGCTTGGCCAGCAATCAGGACCAATCAGGGCCTTCCAGCTGCCAGCAGGGCCTTCCTTCATTCCATGCCACCCCCTAGTGGTCAGCCCACATCATAGTGAGTGATCCAACTCCCAGTCTCCTGGTCAAACTCCTGAGGGGTCACTTTGTATATTAGCCATAGATAGATAGATAGATAGATAGATAGATAGATAGATAGGTGATAGATAGATATAGATACAGATTACAGTGGTACCTCGAGATACGAATGCCCTAACATTTGAGATTTTTGAGATATGAGCCGTAGAGCGAGTGATTTTTGCTTTGAAATACGAGCAACAGTTGAGATACGAGTAATTGCACCGATCGGTTGGCTGCACACGACTCACCAGTTTACCGTGACTTGAGCGTCTCATAGTTTCCCACACCTCAAGGTTATGGAACGAATTAAACTCGTATCTCGAGGTACCACTGTATTCATTTGGGGAAGAAAGTCACAGAGGGGACCTTTATAGGGTGGAACCCACTGTCCAGGAGAAGGATGCAGGAATGTTTTCTCTAAAAGTTGCTGCAGTAACTTCCTGTGGTGAATGTCTGACTTTCGTTGGGGGTTCTAGTTATTTTCTTTAAGTATCTAGTAACGACAGTATGAATTGTCCTGATAATTTCCCCCTTCCCCACGGTCATGGACATACTAAGCTGCCAGCCAGTTGGTTTCTGATCTGTGGGGTAACTATTCCTATGACTCCACTGACAGCACCAGGTGGCCCTGTTCCTTAGGATAACTGACTGTCTTTGTGCCTCACAAACATCCCAGGGTCTGAACCAAAAAAGACCCTCTCACTGCTGTGGCACCAGCCTGCAATGATACTCTCCATCTGGGGGCCATGCTGACTATATTGCTTTAACCATTTCTGTTACGCTGGTAATGGTAGGCTCCCTTAATGTAGAAGTGACCTGTCTGGCTTGTAGCGTGATAAAAGCCCTGAATGCTACTTCTAGGGCTATCCACAAGATATATCAAGTACTGAGCCAGGTGGGGGCAGTACTTCCTGAGAACCTGGCAGCAAAAATCATGTGCTGTTGTAGCATAACCACAGTTATGAGGAATTTAAAGAAATGAGCTGCTTTAATCTTTCTGACAGTTCTCAATGGATAGAAAACGACATTTGGTAAATTAGGGAAACCATCTCCAAGGTAACAGGAAAAAGGTTTTTCGGATTTGACTTATCCAACCGAACTTCCTGGCCACCTAACCTGTCTGGGTTGTGGAAATTCTTTAGAATTTTTTCTCCTGTTTATTTATTTATTTATTTATTTTTTTTGTAGTCTAATTGCTTGTTGCTATATTCAATGTCTTCCTCTTTTTAGATCCTGCATTTGCTGTATTCCATCCCCCTGAGACTTTTCATCTAAAACAAATATCATGGATATGAGATGAAAATAAAAAAAAGGCAGTGGAGAAATGTTAGGAGCAGAAATAGAATATTGGGCACCAACCATAATTATAAGACATATTAATCATGCTCTGTTAACCATGGTTGTTTTGTCCTGATTCAAGAAGGCACATTCTGACCTGGCTGGGAGTTGCATATGAGACCTGGGGGCACACATGCAAATGCAGCCCATCCTCCCCATCAGGTAGCTGCCTATTATCATGGAAAAATAACAGCCTTGTCGCAGAAACCAGAATTTCCAACCCTTTGAAGACCCCAGCTCTCTGCATATCACCAGCCCTTTGAAGACCCACAGACCTTTGCAAACCCGCAGGCCTTTGCAAATCTCCAGACCTGTAAACTGCCCATATGACATGCCTTTTGCCTACTTCCCCATGTGATCTTTGTCCTTCTACCCAACACAAGCAGTTGGTGGGGGAGGGCAGAGCAGAGTTTTGTGAATGACCTGCTGCTCTCCCATACTGCTGGCAATATTGGAATAAATGCTCATAAATGACAACCCTGTTTCTGTTCAATTGACTTAAGTAGTGACAGACAGCATGGCCCCATCGATTGTCTGGGTACAATTTTAGAATAAATACTATTGTATCCCCTTCTTACCCTTCTTTACCAGAACCAGAAAGCAATCTTTCTACCTTGTCACTGTGAGAACCTGGTGAAGTTCCTGAAGGTAGGTCCGCATAAAAGTGTTGGGGCCTGCGCATACCGTGGCTTTAATTTCTCATGCTGTTCCACACTCAGCCTCTAGCAAGAGGTCAAAATTGCTGTTTAAATCCTTCACCAATTCCAGGTCCCACCTGCTTTATTTGCAGGTGATCAGGATTCGCCCGTCTCTTCAGAGTTGCTAGGTAGTATTGACTCTGCAAACAGTTCTCTAATGGCTTCCAGTAGTTGTTGCCTTTTAGTTTAGCCAGCCTTTTGTTATTGTACAATTGGAAGTAATGATTGCTGAGATCTTCTTGTATTGGAGCTAGAACTAAACACCTTCAACATACAGTGGTACCTCGAGATATGAGTGCCCTAACATAGGAGATTTTTGAGATACAAGCCATGGAGCCAGTGATTTTTGCTTTGAAATATGAGCAACAGTTGAGATAGGAGTAATCGCGTGGATCGGCCAGCTGCACAGGACCCACCAGTTTACCGCAACTCCAGCATCTCATAGTTTCCCACGCCTCAAGGTGACGGAACGAATTAAACTCATATCTCGAGGTACCCACTGTACTTTAAAATATTCTTTCATTCAGCTCAGCCAGCGTGGCTCAGTGATTGAGTGTTAACCTATGAACTAGGAGGTCATGGTTTGCTTCCCAGTCAAGGCACATGCCGGGCAGCCAATCAATGATTCTCTCTCATTATTGATGTTTCTCTCTCCCTCTCCCTCACCCTTCCTCTATACAATCAATAAAAATATACTTTAAAAAATTCATTCAAATTCACTCTTGACTCTACCATTTTACCGAAATGGGGGGATCTTTACTGTGGCTTGCATTCCCCAGAGTGAGAAAAATAATTCAAGACTCACATGGTGCCAGAGCATGGGATCTCTCGGTACGGGTGTTGCTCCCACAGGCCTTCCTTCTGAGGAGTCACCATGCTGTCCTGCAGGAGGTTGGGAGGAGTGCCCGTCGGCTGCTTCTGTTCAGCTTGGGGCAGAGACCTTAGGGAGGTGGTAGGTAGTCCCTCTCCTCCAGGACCCAGCCATTACTTTAGGATGCATTGCCATGGCAAACAGGTGCTAGGTTGCAGATCATTGTTGCTCACAGGACCCATGGGGTCTCCCATCTTTTCCTCATCTCTGGCCAGCTCCTCCAATCTGCTTTTTCTGGCTGTCCTTTCTTCTTGCCTTCCCTCTCCCTTTTCTCTTGGGATCTACACTTCATTATGGCTTCAGCGTATTAAATGTTTAAATATCTCTTTCAGAATATTAAATATCTTTAAGGAAATGAAAGCCAGAAAGAGGCATGTCTTCCTGAAGAAAATCTAAATTTCCCCTGGGCCGTATCTTTAAATTCAACAGATGTGATATTTTCTCAATATAATATGCACAACACTTGTAGCTTTGTGAGCATGTGTGTGAACACATCCTTGAAAATACATATGTACAGGAAAGGAAGTAAATGAAAACAGGAAGAATATTGGGAAATGCATGTAACAGCAGTCAGGACTGTTTTTCCTTTATTATACTAGCGTCTTTCCTCTATGTTTTTAAAAGTGGGAATCATGCCCTGGCTGGTGTGGCTTAATTGGCTGAGTGTCATCCTTTGCACCGAAAGGTTGCTGGTTCAATTCTTGGTCAGGGCACATGCCCAGATTGTGGGTTTGGTCCCCATTGGAGTGAGTATGGGAGCCAACTCTTCTTTCATATTGATGTTTCTCTCTCTCTCTCCCTCCCTCTCTTTCTAAAAATCAGTAAACACATTGTTTTTTAAAAAATGGGAATGTTCATCATTTTTATATTTGAGCACACGGAACCTTATTATAACTGCACTCGTAATGTATTCTGGGAATTCAAAATCCAATTCAGTTTGGTATTTAGATTAAAATGCCCTACATTTCAGTGTTCTCCCCTCATTATTTCCTGTATGGACTTCTAAAATGAAACTTCTACAATTGTGCTAAATAATAAATACATTCTTAAAGTTTTATCATACTGCTACAGTACTTAAAATAGACAAAGACATTTAAAAAAGCATTCTGGTTAAGAGTGCAATATAGGATCCAAAATAATTGAGAGATATTTATCTGTAATCTATGAAGTTTATGGATACCTTATTTTTAGAACATAGAAACATTAACTGCAAAAAAATTGGGGCAGGGGAGTATCAGAAAGCCTCTACAAATTTAACACGCTGGTGGCTGCTGATGCTAGGAAATTAACCCCCATCTTCTGTTTCTGGAAGCTATGTGTTTTACAATAATTCTTTGTTCCCAAATAATCCCCATGGCTCTTTTACTTGATATATGTGTGTGCAAATTTGGGAAAGAGCCGGTTTGTCTCTAAGTATGTGTGCGCACATACAACTGGAAAGCAAAATTTATTTAGTCATTATAACATGCTGGGTGTGTTTTTAGTGCATTGCATATATTTCTGAATTCTGTTTTTACAACAATCCTAGCAATATTACTACTATTATCATTCCATTTTTACAGATTGGGCACCTTCAGTAAGTTGCTGGAGGCAATTTAGAAATAAATAACTCAACCCTAGTGAAATCCGGTTAGTCTGGTGCCAGAGTCCATGTCCTTAACCTCTTCTCTGTCTGGCTCTCAGGCTGGGCTTCCTGCAATCTGTGTGAATATCCATATGAGGTAGCACAAAGTAGATCTAATATTTCATGTTTTCAATCCATATATATATTTTTTTTAGTGAAGCAGTGGTTTTAAAATGGAATGACAGAAGATTATTGTTGCTTCCTGTCTAAAAAACTTTTCTATACTCTGTTTCACTTTCACTTTCTCAAATATATGCTAACCCTAGTCCTTCAAGTTCATTGGAGGCAATTCTGATTAGGTACTGTGATTTAATTATTGATGTCTAGTTAATGTTCAGTAAAAACTCAAGTTTAGTCACTCGATATATTACATCGTGTGTGTGTGTGTGTGTGTTTATGTTGTGTGTAAGGCACCCCTGAGAGTTTCTGTTTGTAAATTACATAAGCCATTAAACTACAAATCAGAAATGCTTATGATTATTTTGCCCGAGGCAAGTTCAAGTATATGCTATCACGATACCCAAATAAGGCATTTGTATAACACTCATATTCAGTTTAAGTAATATATTATTTAGTAGTGTGCATCACATTACATATAATGTATTTTTGTAAAATATAAGGAATATGACATACTAGTTGCTGTTGAGAAAAAACATACAGGGATGAGAAGATTTGCTTGATAACACATGGTGGGCTGATTTGAGTTACCCACCATCATGCTTCATGCACCTGTGTTCACCTGTGCAACCTCTAGACGCCCTTCCCAGAGTTTGGTTAACCTGTCATTCAGATTGAGTCAAAACACCCAACTCCAAAGTAGACAGCGGTTATTCCCAATGGATGTCATGTGAGGAAGGGACCATGTTTCTTAATTCCAGGATGTCCTTGTGCCCTCTGGGAGAAGTGGGATTTTGACTAGACTGGCTACTCACTGCCTCCGGTGCACAGATTGCGTGTGTTATCAGTTATGTTGACGGCTTGTCCTCACATGGTTGAAGGCGGGCTGCGGGGAAGATGGGAATCTGTGGGCGGAGGAGGCAGCGGCTGTGCCCGGAGGTGTTAGAAGTCTGCAGTGTTGGGAGGTCTGGTGCTGCCTTTTATATTCCTCCTCCCTGGAAATCGTCCTTCCTAACAGATTTTGAACTAAAAATAGAGAAAAATCTTCCATGCTCTGCCAGAAGTTTAATTTTTCAAAGAAATTTTGCCATCTTCTTTGGAAAAACTTCCACTGAATTTGACACCTTTTCCTCCTCTTATTATTTCAACAATCTGGCCACATTTTTTTTTCTGTTAAAATAGGAATATTAAGGTCATTACCTTTTATTTTCACAACTTGTTTTCTTTCTAACAATTCTTTAGAACGTTGAATTCTTGGAGGCAATGTTTATGAGCTACGTATTCTGATTTAATTCTTGATTTCTAGTGGACAGTAAAAACTCAAGTTTAATCACTCAATATATTATATCTTGCCTCTATGTGCATGCCTTGTGTGTAAGGCACACCTGAGATTTCCTGTTTGGAAATTAGACAGCCTTTCTGATTGTGGCATTCAGAGAATTACTGCATGGTCCGTGTGGCTCAGCAGTGTGTCCACCCAGGAATGAAGAGGTTGCCGGTTCCATTCCCGGTCAGTGCACATGCCCGGGTTGTGGGTTTGATCCCCAGTGTGGGGCATGCATGAGGCATCCATATGCTTATGTTTGTGCTTACGTTTATATTTGCCTGAGACAAGTTCAGATATTTTTTGATGGATCTATATTTAGTCAATGAAAGTGCATATCTAATACCTGAAGAATAGTGTTCAAATATATATTCCTAGTCAATCTTTAGCACACTTTATATGGAAAAAGACTCTTTGAAGGGTGGAATTATATATACCTTTTTCAGAAAGAGGGTCAACCTATATTAAAACTGCATCTGAGAATCTATCAGGTTATATGCAGAAACCATTTAATTGTAAAATGTCCATATTATCAGATTAACTTTGATTATGTGTGAAAAATATGTAGTTATAATCCAGGTCCACAGGGAGTGTTCCCAGAATTTCTGCAGTTGGAAATTAATAATAACAAGCAGAGGAGCTGGATTAAAAAATGTGCTAATAAAATATGCCCTGCTTTGGATTTTAAATGGATGATTTCTAGTGTGAGTATCCCCACTACATCCCGCATGCTTTAGGATTCGGGTTCAGGGTTCAGCTTCTGGAGGAGGCCAAATACAAATGAAAGAGACTAGACAAGAAAACATACATTTGGGAATTGGGGCCAGACAGGAGCCCAGCTCAAATGGAAGAACTCTGCTTTGCTCTGGCCTTGCTATCCCTTTTATTCAGGTTTTGGAATACGTACATCCATAGCCCTTAGGCAGGCAATCCCAATACTAGCCAATCAGCAAGGATTTGCATATGACTAAAAGGTGGAAGTTGCTTCAGCTACTTTTGTCTCCATTAAACAATCTGTGCAGAGCTCTGACCTTTCAGAGCTCAACATCTCTAGCCTTCCAGATTCCTTGTCAATACCTCTCTGCTAGTGAAATCAAAGATTTGAAATACGAAGAAGCAGAAAACACTCAACTGGAAAAACAAAAATAAAAGAGAATCCAAAAATTTGAAGTTAGTGTTAGGAGCCTCTGAGACAACTTCAAGCATACCAACATCAGAATTATGGGGGTGCCAGAGAAGAGAGAGAGCAAGATACTGAAAACCTACTTGAAGAAATAATGACTGAAAACTTCCCTCACCTGGTGAAAGAAATAGACTTACAAGTCCAAGAAGTACACGGAACCCCAAACAAAAGGAATCCAAAGAGGGCCACACCAAGATACATCATAATTAAAATGCCAAGAGCAAAAGACATAGAATATTAAAAGCAGCAGGAGAAAAACAGTTAATTACCTACAAGGGAGCACCCATATGATTATTAGCTGATTTCTCAACAGAAACTTATGCAGGTCAGATGGGAGTAGCAAGAAATATTCAAAGTGATGAATAGCAGGAACCTACAACCAAGATTACTCTACTCAGCAAAGCTATCATTCAGAATTGAAGGTCCGATAAAGAGCTTCACAGATAAGAAAAAGCTAAAGGAGTTCATCACCACCAGGCCAATATTATTGTTAAA